>JAREIS010001788.1:0-15877 GCA_030060385.1 Muscicapa striata striata
GTCCTCTTCCAAATTTTGAGTAACTTGGGGAGGGATTGCTAGGCAGGGCCATCAGCTGCTGAGATCCTGCCTGCTTCCCCCTCCCCCCAGAGTGGCCAGACTGGCCCTGGTGTGGCTGGAATGCTGCCCCTGATGAGTTTTTCCAAAAACCACCGGGCAAGGGGGACAGGGAGCCATCGGCCCATGGGTGCAGCCTCTGAGTTCTAGCCTGGCTGTTGAGATCCTGGCCCCCCTCCCAGAGCAGCCCCTGCCATTCTGGCCTGGGCCCCTGCTATCCTGGCCCAGGCCCCAGCGCAGCCACTGAAAAAGTTTCCATCGTAAAATAGCTCTGGGCTGTGGCCCAGGAGAGATCACTTGACCATCTGCAGGCCTGGGCAATATATGAACTCTTTCACTGCCCAGAATGTGACTTGCAGGCACTGTGTTCTCTCTCCTGAGTGAAAGAAGAGGACCAAGATAGGCACAGAAACAGCATGAAAACATCGAGGTCAGATAAAAGGAAGAGTCAGGTCCCCAGAAAGACAGAAGGAGGTGAGTCAGTGGGCTGAAATTTCCTTTTTTAAGCTGTGGAGAAGAGATTCTTGTTTCCTTATAGCTCATAGAAAATGCATTATGGGTGGATGAAATGTTATAACTGTAGACATGAGCAGAGGCATTTGTGCTAAAGAAATATGTTGAAATGGCTGTGATCCCATGAGAAATTTGAATAGAGAGGAGAGAGATGAAGATCTCTCCTGTCCCACAGGAAGAGAAGAAGAAAGAACTCTGTTTTCAAAGATGAAAGAGCTTTTGTTTGAACTATTATAATCTTTAAAGTGTGCCCCATATGTTGATATGGTCCTCTAACAGAGTTTTGGGATAACTGTAAGTCAAGGCAGGGATTTCCTTTGCACAGTGATCCCATTTACAGCCCCAGTCGGCTGATTCACTGTGACACAGAGGCCAGCAAAAACTTCTTTCTCGTGGAGAAATCTCCATAGATTGTAAGAGAAGTTCTCCTCACCCAAGGATGGGGAAGAGTAGTCTTCTGAAAGTTTTATTCTGAGATGGTTTTTTTTTCTCGTACTTTCCTTGTACCCTTTAAAGTTTGAGCCTGATTTGCCTTCCTCCTAATCCTATCTCACAGCAGTAAATGAGTCAATAATTCTAGTGGATGCACTGGCAATTTGGCCTAGGCTAAATCCACAACAAATTTAAAATTGAACTCTTCTTTCTTGAGCTCTTCAGTCTGGGAATTCAGTGACAAAAGCTCATAAACATTTCTTCAAAACACTCAAACAATAAATGCCCCCAGGAATAATTTACATTTTCAATTCTTCTGTGGTTAGTTAGGTAGATTTCAGAAGTGTAAACAAAGTGAATATACTGCATATTATACTGAAAGCATTGCAGAGAGAAGTGTTTTGTCCTGATAAGTTTTCTTTTGCATATTTATAGATTGATACCAGCAATGTCCAATTCATATTGACCCTCCTGCACCTTCTCATGCAGTTTGAATAAATATGAAAATCAAGACCCTTCACGGCTGACAATCAATCACACTTTGTCTCCACACCCATCCCCAACACTTCTGTCATCCAGCCCCTGGGACTCCAATGGATAAGGAATGTTGTGGCTAGCAGGACCTTCTCTTTGTCCCCACCTGTCATCTCTGCCTCCACTTCTCTGCTCTGATTGAGGCTTGGGGACACTTTCTCACTCGTGTTCCTCCTTGGGACCCATTAAAACTTCAAGAAACTTTGGAGTTTGATTCTCACTTGGAGTTCTTGAGAGGTTTCCTAACAAACCAAGTGTGCCTTGATTTCCCTCTGGTCTTGTACAATTCATTAGGAAGACTTCCTATGATAGTTAGGAACTATCAAAGAACTTCTTTCAAAGAACTTCTGGAGAAATACAGATTCCCATTTTTAAAGGATGTATTTTATTCCTGTTCTCTTTGGAGCAGAGGTGACTGCAGCATTCAGTGATAGATATTGATCCAGGGTCTCTCCTCAGGTCTGGCCTGCTCAGAGAAGCTGTGCCTTGAGGTCTGACCCAGTGTGGACAACCTGGCTCCACATTCCCCAACCCCATCCTGTCCATCCTCATTCACCTGGGACCTGCTTTGCTTGCAAGTGGCTGCACTCAGGAAAGAAAGTTTTCCTTGTTTTTTCTTAAAACAATCAAAAACTTATAATTTTCCCACTGAAAACAGACACATCCCTCAGGTGTGTGCCATCCAAGCCTACGTGCCCTCTCAGTGCCATTCAGGACATCCCCAAAAGCGTCCAAGGATCCCCTGAATGCTCCCAACCCCACAGATGCCCGTTACAGTCACTTCTGGGAATTCATCTCCTGCCATCCCCGGGGCTCAGAGCACCTCATAACCCAGTCAGTCGCCTAAAATTCCTGCCTGCCCCGTGCCCTAAAGAGCCGGTTAGAGCTCCCAAGATCCCTCCAAGCTTTCCCAAACTGCATGCGTTCCCCCCTGAGGACTTCAAGTCGCCGTTCAGAGGCAAAATGTCCCCAAAGTGCCCTCCCGGACCCCAAACTCTCCACAAGATGCGTTTCCGGGACTTCAGCACCCATCATGCTCCACAGTTCCGTAAAACGCCATTCCAGCTGAGACTTCATCCCCATCATGCCCGCGCCTCCCAGAGAGACACTGCAGGTGTGCCTAGAGCTCCCATGATGCTCCTGCAGTCCCTTTAGATGGTATAACACCCGTGCCTACATCTCCCATCATCCCCCACGCCCCACAGAGCCCCGTTAGAGCCCACCAAGTGCCCGCTCGGACCCTGAACAGTCCCAGATTCCCCTCCCTGACCTCCAAGGGCACCCCTGGACCCCCAAGTGCCACTCTGAAGCCCAGACTTCCTTCTAAATTCTTTCCCAGACCCAAAACTGCTCCGAATGTGCCAGAAATGTCTCCCTAGACCCTGAAGTCCCACCTTGACCCTGTCTGAGAAAAAGTTGATAATAAAGATGATAAAATGATTACAAATATTAGGGAAATTTTCTTAAGAGGGAAAATCAATAACCAATAGGGGCTTAATTATTAATTAAGGGAATTTGTTATTAGAAACAATGACCAATAATTTATTTGGTTGCTAATAATGTAAAGATTATTAATATAATTATAAAAATTAGGTTAAAATGTATAGAATAGTAATATTATATCTCAGAAAAAAACAGTTTTATTACTTAATAACATTTTTTTTAATGAAGAGAAATTTATGAGGTTTTTTATTTTTGTTTGTCAGTCCCAGGTGGGAGATATTCATGAGTTGAGTGAGGTTAGGGGTGAGGAGCAGGTTGTCCAAACTGGGTCAGCCCTCAAGGGGCTCAATCTTCTCTGTTCCCAGACCTTCTAAGGAGACATTCAGCATCAGATCACCTGGGAATGCTTCTATCAATTTCTCTCTGAATGAAAAATAGAAAACATTCCCTTGAGTAAAAAAAGTCATGGGATGCACTTTGAAATCTTCCTCCTTTAGGAACCAAACTGACTCCAAGCAGCTGCACAAGCCCTGAAGACTCGATGACAATTGAAAGAAGACAAAGAACTCCTGATGGCTTTCTTTATTTTTAATGACCCAGGGTGGATTTGGGGCTCAGTCCAGGACCTCAGGCACTGAGAGAAGGTTGAAGAAGCTGCTCAAGGAGTCAGAAGCAAAACTCCAAGCCCTTGGCATCACTGGCTCCACTGAGGCAGGACTGCCAAAGGCTGCCCAGTCTCGACTTGGTAGCATTTCTCAGCCCAGCATTGCTGTGCCCTCCCTGGGCTCCCTGCACCCAGCGCTGCCGGCTCCTGGCACACAGAGCCATGGCATGGCCCAGCCTCACGCTGGGACACCTCGGCCACCAACATTCTGCCCTGGGAGGGACTTTTCTGTTTCCTCACCTCCAGGCTGAACCTTCCAGGCTGCACTTTGGGGAGGTTTCCTTCTCTTCCCACTTACAAGGAAAGCTCTGTCTCCTGCTGTTCACAAACAGAGAAGGGCTGGTGGGAGATGTGGTGGTCAGAGGCTGTTTGGTGTACAGTGACCATGAAATTATTGGGTTCAAACATTCTGTGATAGAAGGAGGGCATCAACAAATCTTCGACACTGGACTTAGAGAGACCAGTGTTCAGTTTATTCAGGATGCAGTTTTGAGGATAACAGAATCAGGTACTGATTTTGTTAAGGGAAACAGCCCTTTAAAACGAAGGATTCCAGGAATGATGGAGACACTACAAGAAAGAAATCTTGATGGAGAAGAAACAAAATGTCCCTCTGTGTCAAAATGTGAAATTGTAAGGAAAATTAGTTGCCTAGCAAGGCATAAGTATTTTATCCAGGAACTCAGGGAAAAAAGAAAATGCATGACCTTTGAACAGAGGGGTAGGCAACTCAGGAAATGGTTAAGGCTGTTATTAGATCATGCAGAAAGAAAATTAGAGAGATGAAAGCTCAATTTTGACTTAACAAGGCCACTTCTGTGAAGGATAATAAAGATGTTTTTATCAATGCATTTTTGGCAAAAAAAAAAAAAAGATAAGGAAAACATCCAGTTCTTATTGGGGGTTAGGTTACCAAAGATGAGGAAAATGATGAGATGCTTAACCCCCTTTTTATCTCACTTTTCAACAATAAGACAGGTTGTCCTCAAGACAAGTGTTCTCTTGAGCTGGTAGATGAGGACAGGGAGCAGAACAGACCCCTGTAATCCAGGAGGAAGCAGCTGGGGACTTGCTGAGCCACTCAGATGCTCACAGGTGTCTCTGGGACCAGATGGGATCCATCCTAGGGGGATGAGGGAGCTGCTGGATGAGCTCTCCAAGCTGCTCTCCATCATTTATCATCAGTCCTGGCTCACCAGGGAGGTCCCAGAGGACTGGAGGTGCCAATGTGAGCCCATCCCCAAGAAGGGCTGGAAGGAGGATCTGGGGAACTCCAGGCCTGTCAGCCTGACCTGGGTGCCCAGCAAGCTGATGGAACAGATCACCTTGAGTGCCATCACAGGGCACCTGCAGGATGGCTGAGGGATCAGAGCGAGCCAGTGTGGATTTCAATATCTGCATTGATGATCTGGATGAGGGCATTGAGTCCACCATCAGCAAATATGCAGATGACACCACGCTGGGTGTGAGTGTGGATCTACTGGAGGGTAGGAGGGTTCTGCAGAGGGACCTGGACAAGCTGGATCCAGGGCCCAAATCCAACAAGGTGAGGTTTAACAAGACCAAGTGCTGGGTCCTGCACTTTGGCCACAACAACCCCTGCAGTGCTACAGGCTGGGGACAGAGTGGCTGGACAGCAGCCAGGCAGAAAGGGACCTGGGGGCATTGATGGACAGCAGGCTGGACATGAGTCAGCAGTGTGCCCAGGTGGCCAAGAAGGCCAATGGCTCCTGGCCTGGATCAGGAATGGTGTGGCCAGCAGGACCAGGGGAGTGATTCTTTTTCTGTGCTTGGCACTGGTGAGGGAGCACCTTGAGTTCCATGTCCAGTTCTGGGCCCCCAATTTAGGAAGGACATGGAGGGTCTGGAGCATGTCCAGAGAAAGGCAACAAGGCTGTTGAGGGCTCTGAAACACAAGTCCTGTGTCATGCAGCTGAGGGAGCTAGGGATGTTTATCCTGGAGAAAAGTAGACTTGGGGGTGACCTTATCACTCTCTACAACTTCCTGAAAGGTGGTTGTGATCAGGTGGGGGTTGGTCTCTTTCACCAGGCAACAACTGACAGAATGAGAGGACACAGTCATAAGCTGTGCCAAGGAAAATATAGGTTGGATATTAGGAAAAAGTTTTTTACATAAAGTACTGGAATGATCTACCCAGGAGTTGGTGAAGACACCATCCCTGGATGTTTTTAAAAAAGAGACTGGACATGGCACTGGGTGCCATATGAAAGTGTTAGGCAGGGGTTGGACTTGATGATCTTGATCTTCCAACCTAGGGATTCTGTGATTCTGTTAATTCTCTGAGTCTTTCAGCTGAATTCTCTGTCCCTGTCCTTTCCCTGGGTCTTCGTTGCAGATGGAAGCTGCTGGTGCCATTCTCATCTTTAACTCCTAATTTGAATGCAGACAGATGTTCCCAAGTGTGTTAAGCAGGTGTTGCTCTATGTTTATCTGGAATTTTTGTATCCTCATGGCACCAAAGAGGACCCTTGTGGAACTGTGGAACCTCATGGAATCAGAAAGCCATTGAGACATTGAGGTGGGACAGAGTCAAGGAGACCTATTAGATACTGCAGATCCTAGGACACCATGGTGATATTATGGAAACTCATGGAACCATGGGCATTGTGACACAGCAGGGCCTTGTGGAAGCAAGGAGTGAATTGTGACTCTACCAAATCACACAGAACCAAAGGACCCTTATGGTACCTCAGAACCTTGTGCACCAAGGGATCCACAATGACACTGTGGGCTCCATGGAACCAAGGGGCCATGGTGACACTGTTGAGGCTCATTGACCAATGGTCCATTGTGACACTGCAGGGCAGTGTGGAATCATGGAGACCATTGTGACACTACACAGTGTCACGGCAGCAAGAGGCCACTGTGACACTGTGGGGCCTCGTCGGACCAAGGGGCAGTTGTGGTACCATGGAAATTGTGGCAGTTGTGTCACCATGGAACCAAGGAGATCATTGTGACACTACAGGACCCCATGGAACTAAGGATTCATGGAACAGTGTGGGATACATGGAAATGAGGGGCCATTGTCACACCATGGGGACTCATGGAATTATAGAGACCTTTGTGACACTGCAGGGCTTCATGGAGCCAAGGAGCAGTTCTGACACTGCAGAGCCCCATGGAGCCAAGGTTAGCATTGGGTTAGAGAACCTAATGGAATTGTTGCAAATGATACAATTTTCAGAGTTCTTTTAATGTAACTTCAGTCAGGGGTTTGTTTGCCTTTGCCCAGGAGGAGGGGAATTGAAGTTTCTCTTCAAAAGACTGTTCACCAAGGTTGGGTGAGGCCTGATGAGTTTAATATCTACAGATTGGGAGTAACCAGAAGATACACAGGAGGTAAATAAGCATTACTGAACATCACTCCCAGTGTGATTGGAGACACCTGGTCTGGGAAAGGATTGGTAAAGACAATCAAAGAATGAGGACATAATTCTCTTCAAAGGCAAAAAGGATCAATCACCACAAGGAGATTGAATACTAAGAATTGTGTAATTTAAGATCAATGAATGCAAACTTCTTTGGGTTTGTCTGTATAAATATGTGAAAAGCCTAGTAAAGAACCATGTGTGATGGAATGATTTTCACTGCACAAACCAGGCATGTGTGGATGGAATGATTTCTATTGTGCATGCTGGCCACAAAAACATCCTGGCCAGAAGAAAGTAATGCCTAGATACTCTAACAATGAGAATATGTTGTTAGGGGGTTTCTTTTTTTCATGCAGTTTCAATGTCAGTCCCACTGAGATCCATCATCAACACAGGCTCCTCCTGGACTCCTTGGAGGAAGGAATTGGAGGCCCTGATTGCACAAAGCTCTCAGAGACTCCAAGGCTAAAGCAAAACCCAAAGTCCTCTGAAAAATCTGCAGTCCCTGGGAGCATGAAGGAGCGCCCCATTCCTGACCAAGGCTCCCCAGAGACTGGTCCCAGCAGATCCCTGAGGCCACTGGGATGTGGGGGATGCTGAGGGCAGGACAAGGGGTGACAGTGCCCAGCCTTGCTGGGGCTGTGCCAGGAGGCCCCAGTGGCTCAGGACAAGGTGTCTCCTCCCAGCCCTTGGTGGCACAGACCCTGCTGTGCCCCAGGGCACCAAGACTTGGCTTCTCCTGGGCACTGCCAGCCCTGCCAGGGCCCTTGGCCATGTCCAGCACAGCTTGTCCTGCTCTATCCCACAGCTGCTGCTGTGTCCCTGCAGGCTGCACACTCCCATCTTGCTGCCCCTGGCTCTGCTTTGCCATTGCCAGCCCTGCCCTGACCTCTGCCCACCCTCACCCTCTGTGCCTTGGGACACACACACATGCACTGAGCTCATCCTCCTCCTCCTGGGTGCTTCTCCTGCCACAGCACTTCCCTGGGAGGGTTGATTCCTCACAGGAGCTGCTCTCTTTGTACTGGTGCATTTTATAACTCTGCTTCTGCCTGTCTGTCAATTCTGTCTTCAAAGAAATCTCAGAGGAAAAGATTTATTGAATTGTGGAATAACAGAGGTGGGAAGAGTGTCCGTAGCCCCCTTGGCCTGGGTGTGGCTGGGATGGAGTTCCCTTTGCCCAGAGCAGCCCCTGTCCTGCTGTGCTTGGCTCTCCTGGCTGGAGTGGGTTTGGTCCCAGCCCAAGGCTTTGGCTGCTTCTGAGCAGGGCTGGTCCCACATGAGGCGCCTCTGCAACCCTCAAACTAATGGGCTGGGGATGGACAAGTGTTCCTGGGGACACAGGGATGGGACAGCTGGCTGGGCTGACCCAAGGGATCTTCCATTCCATGGGATGTCCCGATCAGCAGGGAAATGAGGGGGACAAGAGGGTCTCCAGATTTTCTCTATTAAACATTTGTCTTCCAAAGCAACCACTATGTGTGTTGTATTCTTCGGCTGAATTTTTGCCTCCCCGTGATTTTCATTGCTTCCGCATTTGGATTTTGATTTTTACTTACCCACCCCAGCCATTAATCCTACTTTATGGTGACTCACAATTTCTTCACCTTTTTTTCTTCTGTTTTCTGAGTAAGGAGGGACAGTGACAGAGACACTCTGTTGTCACTGGATGCCCAGAGGCCTTTAACCACAGCCACCTTGCCCAACTCTGCTCTTATGGGCGCACCCAGAAAAGTCAGGGCTCTGTCATGTGCCCACCCCTGAGCTGGGCTCATGCCGTGCTTACAGCCCCAGGGGTGTCCAGGGACACGAGTCCTTCCCTGGCACACACACAGACAGTTCATTGCAGCATGGGCAGGGGCTCCCTGGGCTCTGCTGCCACTGCCAGAGCCTGGCAGGGACCTCACCCCTGCGGGTGTCACCCTGCCCTGCCCCTGCTCAAGGTGCCCCATGGCTGGAGGGATGGACCCAGGGAGCTCTGTGCACAGGAGCTCATCCCAGCCCTGCATCCAGGGGTTCCTAGGGGACATTACTCTCTGGAAAATCCAGGAACACCTGAAGGTGTTTGTGCTCACTGGGTTTATGTCCCCTCACACACACACAGGGTGTTCAGGGCTGTGGAATGTCCCTGCACTGCAAACACAGACTCCTGACCCGGTCACTTGATGTCCCTCCAGGCAGGGAAGAACAACCTCTGTGCCCTGGGGTGAGAGGCACTGCTGGAAGCGGCACTGGCTTTGCAAGGGCACTGTTGGAACAGCCCCACCCTGAACACTGCCACACTTTTGCTGGTCACTGCTCTTCACCTCTCCAGGGCGCTGTGTTGGGAACATCCTTGAGAGCAAACTGGGAAGGAGATTGAAGCTTTCAGGCCCTGCGCTGTGGAGATGCCCTTGCATGATGGAAATGCTGTTGCAGAGCCCAGCTCTGTCCCAGCAGTGCCCATGAACTGTCCCTGCCTGCAGTGCCTGGGACAGTCAAGTCACACAGCAGGACAGGAACTGAGCTGAGAGAGCCCTGAGGCCTTAAACCAGCACAGGGGCTCTGAAGGGGAGTGTGGAAGTGAAGGAAGGGGAGGTTATGGAGCGGAAGTCTTGGACCTGCCTGGCAGTGAGGAGCACTGGGGTTCCCTTTTCACCCCAGCTCTACCCAGAACCACCAACCTTGCAGCTCCAGAGAAGTCAGGGAGGAAAGATGTCAGGCAAACACAGCAAAACAGAGTTCTTTAATTTGTGTAAACAGATATGTAGTATAGTCCTGGATTATATAATCTGTGGTTCACACTAGAAATGCAAATACTGAATTGAAAAGAGTACAGACAAAGATTTTCCTGTGAACAAATTTTCAGAAATATAATACCTGTGCCAGCAAAAAAAACACAAGACACAGAGTGGGCATGAATGAATAAAATAGCAATAGCTGCACAGCAGAATGAGAGTTTATTCCTTCTGAAAATCATTCATGATCATTTTCCTCAGGCCATCCTTGAGCTCCTGGTTCCTCAGGCTGTAGATGAGGGGATTCAGAGCTGGAGGCACCACTGAGTATAGAACTGACAGGGCCAGATCCAGAGATGGGGAGGAAATGGAGGGGGGCTTCAGATGGGCAAAAAAGGCAGTGCTGAGAAACAGAGAGACCACGGCCAGGTGAGGGAGACAGGTGGAAAAGGCTTTGGGCTGTCCCTGCTCAGAGGGGATCCTCAGCACAGCCCTGAAGATCTGAACATAGGAGAAAACAATGAACATAAAACAACCAAACATTAAACAGGCACTAACAGCAATGAGCCCATGTTCCCTGTAGTTGGAATGTGAGCAGGAGAGTTTGAGGATCTGGGGGATTTCACAGAAGAACTGGCCCAGGGCATTGCCATGACACAGGGGCAGGGAAAATGTATTGGCTGTGTGCAGCAGAGCATTGAGAAAGGCACTGGCCCAGGCAGCTGCTGCCATGTGGGCACAAGCTCTGCTGCCCAGGAGGGTCTCATAGTGCAGGGGTTTGCAGATGGACACGTAGCGGTCGTAACACATGATGGTCAGGAGGGAATACTCTGAACCAATGAAGAACAGAAAGAAAAAGAACTGAGCCACACATCCTGAGTAGGAGATGGTCCTGGTGTCCCAGAGGGAATTGTGCATGGCTTTGGGCACAGTGGTGCAGATGCAGCCCAGGTCGCTGAGGGCCAGGTTGAGCAGGAAGAAGAACATGGGGGTGTGCAGGTGGTGGCCGCAGGCTACGGCGCTGATGATGAGGCTGTTGGCCAGGAGGGCAGCCAGGGAGATGCCCAGGAAGAGGCAGAAGTGCAGGAGCTGCAGCTGCCGCGTGTGTGCCAATGGCAGCAGGAGGAACTGGCTGATGGAGCTGCTGTTGAACATTTAGGAGCTGCTCTGTCCCTGCGAGCTGTTTGAGTTTCCCTGGACTTGCACCTTTCTGAGCTGCACTCTTGTGTTACCCTGAAAAGCCAGGAGACACTGCTGAGAGCAGAGGCATCCCTGGCTCACAAAGTGGCTCCTGCCTTTGCCTAAGTCAGGGAGAGTTGGCTCATTCCCAGTTGGCCTGCCCTGCCCAGAGATCCTGGCGCACAGGGAGCTGGGACACCCCATTGCTGTGCTCAGCCTGCACAGGAGGAGCCCAAGGGCTGGGCCTGAGCCTGCAGCTGGAACTGCCATTCCCAGAGAGCGCATCAGCAATGCCAGGAGCACCTGGGCAAGGCAAAGAGAGAGAGAGCCAGCCCTGAGGAAAAGCCTTTCCCTGGCCAGCCCTGCACAGCCCCTCCCAGGCAGCACCAGGGCAGGACAGTGGCCCTCAGGCCCTGGTCAGCAGGGAATGGCACATGGCAGGAGAGATGCCCTTCATGTCTGGTGCTGCTCTGACAGCCCAGGAGGGCACTGAGGGCCCCGAGCCCCCAGGCTGAGGGCTGTGCTGGCTGGGAGGGGACACCAGAGCTGTGCTGCTCAGGGCAGTGTCTGCCCTGCAGGGCAGGGCTGGCAGGTGCCACATCTGCCCTGCAGCAGGGCTTCCCTCAGCACTGCCTCCCTCCCTCCCTGCCCATGGCTCTGCTGCTGCAGCTGTCCCAGCCCGAGCTGTTCCTGTGGCCCCAGGCTCCTTCCCTGCCAGAGCTGCCAGAGCCCAGCCCAGCCCCTGGGCCAGCTCTGCCCTGCAGCTGCTTGGGGCTGCAGGGATTAAAGAACAGCTCCCCCAGGCCTGGGAACCATGGAAAGGTGATGCTGGATGGATCTGGAGGCTGGGGAGGTGGAGGCACCTGCTGAGGTTCCCAGGAAAACTCAGTGTGATGGTTTATGAGCCTCAGTCCCTGCTCTACCCTGCACAGCTGTTTCCATTCCCACCAAGCTGAGTCTGGAAGAAGTGAGACAACAGATTCAGGAAAGCAGAGACTAAAGTAGGATACCCCTCCCCGGAATAAGCTCATGAAAGTTCCACTCAGAAATGACCTGGGCATGAGCTGGAGCTCTGAGCAGCCCTAAACCACACAGCCGTCTCTGGCAGCAGGAGCCATCCTGCCCTGTCCCTCTGACGGTGCCCAGGGCAGCCCCGCTCTGCAGCACATCCTCCTCCTGCTCCTGTGCCTCAGAGAAACTGGGAGAGTCCTCCTGACACATCCCCCAGGCTGTGGGCTGTGCTGGCTCCAGGAGATCCCTCCAGGAGCACAGGGAACATTGCTCCGCACCCACAGACTCACCATGTCCAGGGCTGTGAAGATGTTTCCCCAAGTGAAGTCTCAGCTCAATATCTTCCCAGTGCTGATTGTCTTCAGCCTGTCTGTGCCTGGCTCCTGTCCCCTCAGTGCCTGCAGGCAGTGCCCTCAGCCCTGCTGGGCTGGGAGAGAAGCTGCTCCTCAGCAGAAATGTCTTTTTGAAGGTTTTCTTGGTTTACCTTGGGAGCTGCCTCTGTGCCAGGAGCCCAGCCCAGCTCATCAGCACAGACACAGCACAAGGACTGTAATGACCCTCTCTGGGCTTTGGTGCTGTTTACATCATACTCCATCCCTGAGAGAGTGTTCAAAAAACTGCTCATAAACTCTAAATTAAAATGAAACTCCAAAGTTCCTCAAAGTTTTAATGGAATTCACTCAGGGATATGACTATGAAAGTGTCTCCAGTTAGAGCAGAACTCTGGAGGCAGTGATGACAGATGGGGACAAACAAGGGAAAGGTGTCTCTGATGCTGAGCAAACCTGGATGTGTTTCAGGAATCCAAAGGGCCAAGGCCTGAGCCCCAGCCCCTGGCAAGGCACATCCTGTCCCTCCCTCATTGCTCAGGGCTCTTCCCGGGACACTGGGCTCTGGGGATGTGCAATGCCAAGGGCAGGACCATGGGGCGGCCCCTGCCAGGCTGCTGAGCAGGGACAAGGAGGCAATGAGGCCCCAGCACAGCAAGGCTCACTTGTCCCCTGCTGGCCAAGGGCCCAGGGCCAGCAGCCATGGCCCAAGTGCTGCAGGAGTTGGCTCTGGCAGGGCCTTTCAGCTGCTGCCCATTCCTGTGCCCTCTGCAGCCCAGGCTGTCCTACGGTGTCCCTGCCCTGCGCCTCTGTCCCTGCAGGCTGTCGGCATCCCCCGGCTGCCCCACCTGGCTGGCCCCTTCCTTTGCTGACAGCTCTGCGTCCTGCCTGCCTCTGCCTGGACACACAAAGCCTTGGCCTTGGCCACATGGAAGCAATGGTCCATTGTGACACTGCAGATCCAAGGAGACTGTTGTTGGCAGTACAAATGCTCAGGGAACCAGAAAGTGCATTGTGACACAGCAAGGCCTTGTGGAACCAGTTGTTCATTGTTAAATTGTGTGGCCTCATGGAGCCAAGGGGCCAATTTTGACTGAGGAACCTCATGGAACCAGAGTCCATTGTTGCACTGTGGAGCTCTGTGGAACCAAAGGGGACCACAGTGACATTGTGAGCCTCATGGAACAATGGAGACTATTCTGACACTTTGGGATCCACTGGAACAAAGGGGCCATTACAGCATGGCAGGGCCTCATGGAATCAAGGGTAGTACAGTGACAGTGTGAGTCTGCATGGGATGAAGGGTCCATTCTGACTTTGTGGAACCAAGGATACCATTGTGGCACTATAGGGCATCATGGAATCAAAGGTGCATTGTGACACAGCAGGACCTAATGAAACCATGGAGGCCATTTTTACACTTTGAGGCCTTGTGAAACTAAAGAGCCATTGGGGCACTTCAGAGCCTTGTGGAGCCAAGGGGACCAGAGTGACACTGTGGGGCTCAGTGAAACCAATTATCTGTTGTGACACTGTGGGGCCTTATGGACTCATGGAGACTATGTGACACCACATTGTGACTACCTAGAACAGAGGCTAGACAAGGTTAATGGAATAAAGTGAATATTTATCAAAGGCATTCAATATATATGCCTTGGGCAGTCAAAAGCCTCCCAGAGGCTCCACCTAAAGTGGATGATGGTCATGAAATTTTCAGATAGATATAAGTTTAGTCCATTTGCATATCAGGGGTTAATACTGCAATCACAGCTTTCGGTAATGAAGCCATGTTCCACCAGTTTACTCCCCCCCCAATTCACTTTTGTTTATACTTTTCAGAGGCTGTAGGGTGTCCTTGAGTTTCCAGCCTAGAGGAATTATTTCATGTGACCAAAATATGAAGACAGCTAAATAACACTTTATAAGGAGTTTAGAGTTATGGACTAATGCAGTACAGGATTTCAAAAATACAAAGGCTAAAATCTTAAGGCATCACAGTCCTCACTGAACCAAGGGGCCACTGGGACACTTTCCAGCCCTATGGAACCAAGAAGTCCATTGTGACACTGCAAGGCCTCACTGAAGCAAGGAACCATTGTGACACTGTGGGGTCTTGTCAGGCCAAGGGGTGATTGTATCACTGTGTGGCATCTTTTAACCAAGGAGTCCATTGTGACACTACAGGGCCCCATGGAACTAAGGATTCATGTATCGATGTTGGAGTCCAAGGGACCAAATGTCCATTGTGGCACTGCAGGGCTTCGTGGAATCCTGGAGGTCCTGATGACACTTTGAGGTCTCATTGAATAAAGGGGCTGTGCAGGGCCTCAGGGAACCAAGGAGATCCTTCTGCCATTGTGAGTCCCCATGGAACCAAGGGTCCATTGAATACTGCAGTGTGGGAAATGAAGGCACAGAGAGCTCTCAGGGCCTTGTGCATACAGGCTCAGAGACAGAGATGGATACAATGCTTGATCTAAGACCTTGGAGAAGGCTTGGAGAATTAGAGCACTAGAAGTAAAATAGACAAAATGAACATAAGTTTGTAGTTTAAGTAAAAATATGTTTTAAGCAAACAGAAGCATCTATTACCTAAACAAAGAAATATGTTACGTAAAATAATAAAAAGATTTTAAAGTTTAGCAATAGAACCTGTTACAAAAGTTAGTTAGAAGTTTAAGATGTTTCAATGTAAAAGTCTTTAAAAAAGTGTTATATGATTTCCTGAAAAATGGCATGGGCTCATGGATGGTTCTTTTCCATAAGAAGAAAGGCACGGGGCCCCCAGTTCTACAGGCTGATGACAGCTTTGACCCTCAACATTCCAACCCCAACCACAATATCAGCATATAAATGTTACAAGAGATGGGGCAAAAAATTAGAGACTTGGTAAAAAGATGGTTTATTGTCTTATGGCATCAGTCTCATAGAAGAGATGAGACATTAAAGGTGTTCAGCCAACTCCATAACATCAGAAGCCACTTAATTTCTAGTTGCAATGCCTTATGTTAGTTTTTAGGCAATCAATTACTTTTACCAGAGCTTCTTGGTCTCTTTTACACCAATCTTACTTGCTGCTTTTCAGGGCTTTGCTGCCATGGGCTCTGTGCCCCATAAGCCTCCCTGCTGGGCAGCCTCTGCCAGCTCCTGCACAGCCCCTGGCACCTGTGGGCCTGCACTGACAGCCCTGCCCGGGCTCTGCCCGGGCTCTGGGCCAGCAGGGAGGCAGGCAGGGCTGGCCATGGCCGAGACAGGCCCTGAGCCCCACAGGAGGATGGAGCTGGGCCACAGCCAAACTCAGCCCAGGGCAAACCTGGGCTGAGCCACTCAAGGCTGGCAATGGCTGGGGACAAGAGGCTGGCGGTGACAAATGTCCTGGGCCCCCTCCCTGCTCTGTGCATGCCACCAGGGCTACCAGAGCAGCCCTCCTCTCTCTCGCCCACTTGCCTGTTTCCAATGCCTTCCACAGGCGCTGGCCCTGCCCCACAAGGCCTGGGCTGAGTCCTGCCCCTGCACGCTCAGCCAGGCTGAGATGGACACTGCTGGTTTCTCTGGCAGCTCTCTCAGGCCAGCCCAGCTCCCTGCAAGCTGTGCCAGCTGCC
>JAREIS010001789.1:0-14326 GCA_030060385.1 Muscicapa striata striata
TCGTGGCCGGCCAGCAGGAGGGCGGGATCCGCCGGCTGCCTGCGGGGGAGGTCGCTGCAGCGGCCTGCGGCGCCGCTGTGATCAGGTCTACCCTTCTCCGGGGTGGCTGCCGGAGATGAGGTCTACCCGGCTCTGGGAGAGACCGGCCAGCCCGCGGGGTCCGCCTGCCGCTGGCGTTGAGAGCGTTGCAGCAGGCCGCAGCGCCGGAGTGATCAGGTCTACCATTCTCCATGGCGGCCGCCGGAAACCAGGTCTACCCAGTTCCGGAGCCGTCCGTCCATCCGGCGGGGTCCGCCTGCTGTCGACGCGGAGGTCGCTGCTGTCGCCAGCGGCACTGGGGTGAACAGGTCTACCCTTCTCCGGGGTGGACACAGGAGACTAGGTCTACCCAGCTCCGGGGCTGTCCTGCTGTCTGGCAGAGTCTGCCTGCCTCCGTAAGGGGAGGGCACTGCAGTAGCCCGCAGCACCGGTGTGAACAGGTCTAACCTTGTATGGGGCGGTCACCTGAGACCAGGTGTAGTTGGGTATGGTCGGCCGGCCGGCAGGCGGGAGGGAACCGACGGCTGCCGGCGCGGAGGTCGCTGCAGCGACCCGGGGCGCCGGTGTGATCAGGTTTACCCTTCTCCGGGGCGACGGCCAGAGACCAGGTATATCCGGGTTCGTGGCCGGCCAGCAGGCGGGCGGGATCCGCCGGCTGCCTGCGGGGAGGTCGCTTCAGCGGCCCGCGGTGCCGTTGTGATCAGGTCTACCCTTCTCCGGGGCGGCTGCCGGAGACGAGGTCTACCCGGCTCTGGGAGAGACCGGCCGGCCTGCGGGGTCTGTCTGCCGCTGGTGTTGAGGGCGCTGTAGACGCCCGCGGCGCTGGGGTGATCAGGTCTACCCTTCTCCATGGCGGCCGCCGGAGACCAGGTCTACCCAGTTCTGGGGCTTTCCGGCCATCCGGCGGGGTCCGCCTGCATCTGGTAGGGATGTCGCTGCAGCGGCCCACGGCGCCAAGTTGGACAGGTCGACCCTTCTCTGGGGTGGCCGCTAGAGACCAGGTCTACCTGGCTCCGGGGCCGTCTGGCCGTCCAGCGGAGTCCGCCTGCCACCGGCGGGGTTGGAGCTTCAGCGGCCCGCGGCGCTGTGGTCGACAGGTCTACCCTTCTCCAGGATGGCCTCCGGAGTCCAGGTCTACCCAGCTCTGTGGTCGGCCGGCCAGCCGGTGGGATCCGCCTGCCTCCAGAAGGGGAGGTCGCTGCAGCGGCCCGCAGCGCTGGGAGGAACAGGTCTACTATTTTCCGGGGCGGCCGCTGCAGACCAGGTCTACCCAGCTCCGGGGCTTTCCGGCCTTTGGGTGGGGTCCACCTGCCGCCGTAAAGGGAGGGCCCGCGTCGCCGGGGTTAACAGGTCTAACGTTCTCCAGGGCGGCTGCCTGAGACCAGGTCTACCCGGCTCTGGGGCCGGCCGGCTGGCGGCATTCGCGTACCGCCAGAAGAGGAGAGCGCTGCAGCGGCACGCGGCGCTGGGGTGTACCGGTCTACTCTTCTCCGGGTCGTTCGCGGCTCCGCGTCTCCGTGTCTACGCGGCTCCAGGGCCTGCGGTCCTGCCAGCCAGATCTTCCTGTCGCAGGCTGGGAGGGCGCTGTAGCGGTTCGCGGCGCCAGGGTGAACAGGTCTGCCTTCCTCCAGGGCGGCCGCCAAAGTCCAGGCCTACTTGGCTCCGGGGCCGGCAGGCCGCCCGGCGGTGTCCGCCGGCCAACGAAAGGGGAGGGCGCTGCAACAGCCCACGGTGCATGAGTGAACAGGTCTCCCCTTCTCGGGGGCGGACACCGGAGACCAGGTCTACCCGTATCCGGGGCCGGCGGGCCAGCTGGCGTGGTGCGCCTGCTGCCGGCAGGGAAGACACTGCAGCGGTCAGCGGCGCCAAGATAAAAATTTCTATCCTACTCCAGGGCTGCCGCCGGAGTCTACGTCTACCCGGCTCCTTGTCCGGCCGGCCGGCCGCCCGGGATCCACCGGCCACCGAAAGGGGAGGGCGCTGCAGCGGCCCACGGCGCCGGGGTGAACAGGTCTACTCTCCTCCCGGGAAGTTGCCAGAGACCTGGTCTATCTGGCTACAGGACAGGCGGGCCGGCTGGCAGGATCCGCCTGCTGCCGGAGTGGAGAGCGCTGCAGCAGCCCGCGGCGCTGGGGGGATCAGGTCTACCATTCTCCGAGGCGGACACTGGAGACCAGGTCTACCTGGATCCGGAGCATGCGGGACCGTTGGCAGGGTCCCCCTGCCGCGAGTGGGGTGGGCGCTTCAGCGGCCAGCGGCGCTGGGGTGAACAGGTCTACCCTATTCCGGGGCTGCCGCCAGAGACCAGGTCTACCTGGCTCGGGGCCGGACGGCAAGAAGGCGGAATCCGCCTGCTGCCGGCAGGGAGGTAGCTTCAGCGGCCAGTGGCGTCCAGGGGAACAGGCCTACCTTTCTCCGGGGCGGCTGCCGAAGGCCAGGTCAGCCCGGCCCCGGGGCCGGCAGGCCGGCCTGCGGGGTTTGCCTGCCGCCAATGGGGAGCGCGCTGCAGCGGCCTGCTGCGCCAGGGTGAACAGGTCTACCCTTCTCCGGGGCGGCCGCCACTCACCAGGTCTACCCGGCTCTGGGGCCGGCCGGCCGTCCAGCAGGGTCTGCCTGCCGCCGTATGGGGAGGGCGGTGCAGCGGCCTGCGGCACCGGGGTGAACAGGTCTACCCTTCTCCAGGGCGGCAGTCAGAGATGAGGTATATGCAGGAGTGTTGCCGGCCGGCAGGCGGGCGGGATTTGCCGGCTGCTGGCGCGGAGGCGGCTGCAGCGGCCCGCACCGCCGGGGTGAACAGGTCTACCTTTATCTGGGTAGCCACCGGAGACCAGGTCTACCCGGCTCTGGGGTCGGCAAGGTCCGTCTCCCACCGACGAGCAGTCTAACATTCTCAGGGGCGGCCGCCAGAGTCCAGTTTTACCCGGCTCCGGGGCTGGCCGTCTGGCCTTCAGGATCAACCTGCCGCCGGAGCGGGAGGGCGCTGCAGCGGCCTGCGGCGCCGGTTTGAACAGGTCAACCCTTCTCCGGGTCGGCAGCCGGAGCCCAGGTCTACCCGGCTCAGGGGCCAGCCAGTAGGCCGGCGGGATCTGCCTTTCGCCGGAAAGGTAGGGCACACAGCGGTTTGCGGCGCCGGGGTGAACAGGCTTACCCTTCGCCGGGGCGGCTGCTGGAGACCAGGTCTACCCGGCTCCGGGGCCGGCCTATTGGCCGGCAGGGTTTGCCTGTCGCCGGTGGGAAGGGCGCTGTAGGTTGAAAAGTTTTACCCCTCTCCGGGGCGGCCGCCAGAGACCAAGTTTACCCAGCTCTGCGGCCAGCCGCCCGGCCAGCGGGATCTGCCTGCGGCAGAAAGGGGAGGGTGCTGCAGCGGCCCACAGCGCCGGGGTGAACCAGTCTAACCTTCTCCTGGGCGGCCGCCTGAGACCAGGTCTACCTGGCTATGGAGCCAGCCGTGCGGCCGTCAAGATCCGCCTGCTGCCGGAACAGGAGGACGCTGCAGTGGCCCATGGCACAGGGGTGAACAGGTCTACCCTTCTCCAGGGCGGCAGCCAGAGACCAGGTATATACGGGTTCCTGGCGGGCCAGCAGGTGGGCGGGATCCACCGGCCGCCAGCATGGAGGGCGTTGCAGCGGCCCGCGGCGCCGGGGAGAACAGGTCTACCCTTCTCTGGGGCAGCCACCGAAAACCAGGTCTACCCGGCTCCGGGGCCGGCCGGCCGGCCGGCCGGGATCCACCTACCCTCCAGAAAGGGAGGTTGTTGAAGCGGCCCCCGGCGCCCGGGTAAACAGGTCTACCCTTCCCCGGGCGGCCGCAGTTGACCAGGAATATACGGCTTCCAGGCAGAGCTGGCCTGCTGGCGGGATCCGCCTGCCGCCAGTTGGGAGGGCGCTGCAGCTGCTTTCGGCGCCCGGATGAACAGCTCTACCCTTCTCCGTGACGGCTGCCGGAGACCAGGTCTAGCCGGCTCTGGGGCCCTCCGGTCATCCGGCGGGGTCTGCCTGCCACCGGCGGGAAGGGCCCTCCAGCGGCCCGCGGCGCCGGGGTGATCAGATCTACCTTTCTCCGTGGCGGCCGCCGGAGACCAGGGCTACCCGGCTCCAGGGCCGGAGGGCCGGCCAGCAGCGTCCGCGTGCAACGGGCAAGGAGGGCGCTGCAGCGGCCCGCGGCGCTTGGGGGAAAAGATCTACCATACTCCGAGACGGACACTGGAGACCAGGTCTACTGATATTCGGAGCCACTTGGAGGGTTGGCGGGGTCCCCCTGCCACCAGTGGGGAGGGTGCTGCAGCAGCCCGCGGCGCTGGGGTGAACAGGTCCACCCAGCCCGAAGGTCGGCGGTCGGGCCGGCGGATTCTGCATGCCGCTGGCGGGAAGGGTGCTGCAGCGGCCCGCAGCGCCGGGGTGAACAGGTCTACGCTTCTCGGGGGCGGCCGTCAGAATTCAGGTCTACCTGGATGCGGAGCCAGCCATCAGGCTGGCGGAATCCGCCAGCCGGGGGTGAACAGGTCTACCCTTCTCCGGGGCAGCCGCCGGAGACCAGGTCTACCCAGCTCTGGGGCCGTACAGCCGTCCGGCCGGGTCCGCCTGGTGCCAGCGGGGATGTCGCTGCAGAGGCCCACGGCGCCGGGGTGAACAGGTCTACCTTTCTCTGGGGTGTCCGCCGGAGACCAGGTCTACCCAGCTCCGGGGCCGTCCGGCCGTACGGCCAGGTCCGCCTGCTGCCGGCGGGGATGTCGCTGCAGCGGCCCGCGGTGCTGGGATTAACAGGTCTTCTCTTCTCCGAGGCGGCCGCCGGACACCAGGTCTACCCGGATCTGGAGCTAGCGGAATGGCTGGCGGGGTCCGCCTTCCGACAGTGGGTAGGGTGCTGCAGCGGCCCGCGGCACTGGGTTGAACAGGTCTACCTGGGTCCAGGGCCGGCCGTCCAACCGTCAGGATCCGCCTCCCGCTGGATCTGGAAGACGCTGCAGGGGCCAGCGGCGCTGGGTTGAACAGGTCTACCCTTCTCTAGAGCGGCAGCCGGAGACCAGGTATATCCGTCTCCGGGGACAGCAAGAAGGCCGGCGGGATCCGCCTGCTGCCGGCGTGGAGGTCGCTGAGCAGCCCGCGGCGCCAGGGTCAACAGGTCTACCGTTCTCCAGGGCAGGCACCGGAGACCAGGTCTACCTGGGTCAGTGTCCGGTCTGCCTGCCGGCAAGTTCCACCTGCCGCCGGCGCAGAGGGCGCTGCAGCGGTCCGCGGCGCCGAGATGAACCGGTCTGCCTTTTTCTGGGGCAGCCGCCGAAGACCAGGTCTACCCAGCTCCAGGGCCGTCCGGAGGTCCGGCCGGGTCCGCCTGCCGCCGTAAGGAGAGGGCGCTGCAGCGGCCCGCGGCGCCGGGGTGAACAGGTCTACCCTTCTCAGGGGTGGCCGCCGGAGACCAAGTCTACCCGGCTCTCTGGCCGTCCTGCCGTCCGGCGAGGTCCGCCTGCTGCTGGTGGGGAGGTCGCTGCTGCGGCCCGCAGTGCTGGTGTGAACAGTTCTACCCTTCTCCGGGCAGGCACCGGAGACCAGGTCTACCGGGGTCCAGGGGAGGCGGACCGGACGGAAGGGTTTGTCTACCGCCAGCAAGGATGGAGCCGCAGCGGCCCGCGGTGCCGGGGTGATCAGGTCTGACCTTCTCCAAGGCGGCAGCTGGAGACCAGGTCTACCCAGCTCCGAGGACGGCCGGCCTGCCAGCGGGATCTGCCTGCCGCCGTAAGGGGAGGGCGCTGCAGTATTCCGCGGCTCTGGGTTGAACAGGACTAACCTTCTCCAGGGCGGCCACCAAAGACCAGATCTCCCGGGTCTAGGGCCGGCCAGCCGGCCGGCGGGATCCGCCTGCTGCTGACAGGGAGGTCGCTGCAGCGGCCCACGGCACTGGGGTGAGCAGTACTACCCTTCTCCGGGGCAGCCGCCGGAGACCAGGTTTACCCGGTGTCCTGGTTTTAGGACAGGGTTCTGCCAATAAACGGCAGAAGTTTCCCTTTGAAATAGAGAAATCAATTTCAGCCCCCTCCGAGTGTTATAACTGTTTCAAATCAAGGACTCAAGGCCGAGATAAGGAGGTAAAAGTTACAGCTCTTTACTACTCTAACTCACAGCACAAGTAGAAAACAACAGTAGTTATTAAAATTACCGACGAAAAACAGAAGAAAAAGCCAGTTGTAGTCCTTTCTTAGACGCGGACACACACGGTCTGTGTCCGTTCCTGGGGGTGTAACTGTAGCAGGGCCGGCACAGCTGCAGGCGCAGGCGGGAGCCAGGGAGGTGGAGTGGAACAGCCGCGGCCGGGCTGGCTCAGGTGGGAGCTCTTCGCTCCGGTCCTGTGTCCAGATGACCAGTTGTATTCCCAGAGGTAGGAAGTATTTGGTCTTTGGTGGTCAGCGGTGCCTCCGAGGTAGCAGGGCAGATGCTGGGCAGCTGACTGCAGCCGGCCCCCGGGTCTCCTACCTCCTCACACCGCCGAGCAGACTGGAGAAGTTCCCCTCCCCCTCTCTCTCCCCTGGAAACAGCCGGGCCCCTCCAGAAGCCTCGTGCTCCCCTGAGTAGCTCCCCCTCCCCGGAAGTCCGCATCCCCCTCCAGGTAGCTTCGGTCCCACCCACCCGCCCGTCCAGGGCCATCACAAAACCCTGGCCACAGGCAGCAGGTTTGTTAGCATTACAATGGGAAGAATTCTCCCCACTCATACATTGAAGGAACACAATCCCAACCTTCAACATTATCCACCCCGAATTTTTCCCATGCCAACATGCTACAGCAAATTAAAAACCTTTAAATCATATACATACAGGCAGTTACAGGCACAGTATCATAGATAATTCACCCTAGAACAAGGTCTCCTGGGGGATGCATCGGGTCTCTCCATCCTTTTGCATCACCCACCAAGTGCAACCTGGTCCTTGAGCGAAAACCACCCCACGAACAGGATTGTCTTTGCTGGAGGCAGAGTTCACCCAAACAGTTTTCCCTAACATGCCTCTCAGGTGTACCACTGGGACCTTATCTCCATCTGGTGTTCCCAAAGGCTCAGATTGGGCAGGACCTGCTCGGTTAGTGGAACCTCGGGTATTCACTAACCATGTGGCCTTTGGTAAATTAATCTCCCAGTTCTTAAAAGTCCCCCCACCAAGTGCTTTTAAGGTGGTTTTAAGCAGGCCATTGCACCGTTCGACTTTCCCAGCCGCTGGTGCATGGTAGGGAATATGGTACACCCACTCAATGCCATGTTCTTTAGCCCAGGTGCTAACAAGGCTATTTTTGAAATGAGTCCCATTGTCTGACTCAATTCTCTCAGGGGTACCATGTCTCCAAAGGACTTGTTTTTCCAGGCCTAGGATGGTGTTCCTAGCAGTAGCGTGGGGCACAGGGTAGGTCTCCAACCACCCGGTGGTGGCTTCCACCATGGTCAGCACGTAGCGCTTGCCTTGGCGGGTCTGAGGCAGTGTGATGTAGTCAATCTGCCAGGCCTCTCCATACTTGTATTTGGACCATCGCCCACCATACCAGAGGGGCTTCACCCGCTTGGCTTGCTTGATGGCAGCACACGTCTCACAGTCATGGATAACCTGGGAAATACTGTCCATGGTTAGATCCACCCTTCGGTCTCGTGCCCACTTATAGGTGGCGTCTCTGCCCTGATGACCTGAGGCATCATGGGCCCATCGAGCCAGGAACAATTCTCCCTTGTGTTCCCAATCTAAGTCTATCTTTGACACCTCTATCTGTGCAGCCTGATCTACCCGCTCGTTGTGCCGGTGTTCTTCACTAGCCCGACTCTTGGGAACATGGGCATCCACATGGCGGACTTTCACGGGTAGCTTCTCTATCCGAGTGGCAATGTCTTTCCACTCATCAGCAGCCCAGATTGGCTTTCCTCTACGTTGCCAGTCAGCCTTTTTCCACCTTTCCAGCCAGCCCCACAGAGCATTGGCTACCATCCATGAATCAGTGTAGAGGTAGAGCTTTGGCCATTTTCTCTCTCAGCAATGTCCAAGGCCAGCTGAACAGCTTTGAGTTCAGCAAGTTGGCTTGATCCACCTTCTCCTTCGGTAGCTTGTGCAACCTGTCGTGTGGGGCTCCATACGGCTGCTTTCCACTTCCGATTCATTCCCACGATGCGACAGGAACCGTCGGTGAAAAGAGCGTAGCACGTTTCATCTGCTGGCAGCTGGTTGTACGGTGGGGCTTCTTCAGCTCGGGTCACTTGCTTCTGCTCCTCCTCCTCGGCAAGACCAAAATCTTCACCTTCTGGCCAGTTTGTAATTATCTCCAAAATCCCAGGGCAATTTGGGTTACCAAAGTGGGCGCGCTGCGTGATGAGGGCAATCCACTTGCTCTATGTGGCGTCGGTGGCGTGGTGGGTAGAAGGAACCTTTCCTTTGAACATCCACCCCAGCACTGGCAGTCGGGGTGCCAGGAGAAGTTGTGCTTCTGTGCCAATTACCTCTGAGGCAGCTTGAACTCCTTCATAGGCAGCCAAGATTTCCTTCTCCGTCGGAGTGTAATTGGCTTCAGAACCTCTGTAACCTCTGCTCCAGAATCCCAGGGGTCGGCCTCGAGTTTCACCAGGCACCTTCTGCCAAAGGCTCCAGGACAGACCATGGTTCCCGGCTGCAGAGTAGAGAACATTCTTTACCTCTGGTCCTGTCCTGACTGGGCCAAGGGCTACAGCATGAGCCATCTCCTGCTTGATCTGGGCGAAGGCTTGCTGCTGTTCAGGGCCCCAGTGGAAATCATTCTTCTTGCGGGTGACCAGGTAGAGAGGGCTCACAATCTGGCTGTACTCAGGGATATGCATTCTCCAAAAGCCTATGGCACCTAGGAAAGCTTGTGTTTCCTTCTTGCTTGTTGGTGCTGACATTGCAGTGATCTTATTAATGACCTCAGTGGGGACCTGGCGCCGTCCGTCTTGCCACTTCACTCCCAGGAACTGGATCTCTCAGGCAGGTCCTTTGACTTTGCTTTTCTTGATGGCAAAGCCAGCTTCCAGCAAAATCTGGATGATTTTCTCTCCCTTCTCAAAGACCTCTGTTGCCGTGTTCCCCCACACAATGATGTCATCAATGTATTGCAAATGTTCTGGGGCCTCACCCTTTTCCAGTGCAGCCTGGATCAGCCCATGGCAGATGGTAGGGCTGTGTTTCCACCCCTGGGGCAGTCGGTTCCAGGTGTACTGCACACCCCTCCAGGTGAAAGCAAACTGAGGCCTGCACTCTGCTGCCAAAGGAATGGAGAAAAATGCATTGGCAATGTCAATGGTAGCATACCACTTCGCTGCCTTGGACTCCAGCTCGTACTGCAGCTCCAGCATGTCCGGCACGGCTGCGCTCAGTGGTGGAGTCACTTCATTCAAGGCACGATAGTCCACAGTCAATCTCCATTCCCCCTCAGACTTGCGCACAGGCCAGATGGGGCTGTTGAAGGGTGAGTGGGTTCTGCTCACCACCCCTTGGCTCTCCAGCTAACGAATCATCTTGTGGATGGGGATCACAGCATCTCGATTTGTCCAGTACTGCCGGCGGTGCACTGTCATGGTGGCAATTGGTACCTGTTGCTCTGTCACTTTCAGGAGTCCCACTGCAGATGGATTTTCTGACAGTCCAGGCAAGGTGTTCAACTGCTTAATACTCTCTGCCGATACAGCAGCTATTCCAAAAGCCCACCTGAATCCCCTTGGATCTTTGTAGTAGCCATTCCTGAGGAAGTCTATGCCTAGAATGCACGGTGCCCCTGGGCCAGTTACAATCGGATGTTTCTGCCACCCCTTCCCTGTCAGGCTAATCTCAGCTTCCAGCAAAGTAAATTCCTGTGATCCCCCTGTCACCCCAACAATGGAAACAGGTACCTTCCCCACATGTTCTGATGGTATCAGGGTGCATTCTGAACCAGTATCAACTAACATTCTATGTTTCTGTGGCTTTGATGTGCCAGGCCATCGCACCCACACTACCCAGTAGATCCTGTTATCCCATGCCTCTCCCTGGCTAGAGGCAGGGCCCCTCTAGCCCTGGTTATTATTTCCTTCCTGGGCATACATAGTGGAGGTCCCTTCCAGGGGATCTGACAGATCATCCTCCCTTCTGTAGTACCCTGCACCTTGGTTGTGGGAGGTCGAGGCTACCTTCATTTTAGCGCGGTTCCCTCGGTTGGCATTTCCCTCCCTGAGCTGACGCACCCGTGCTGCCAGGACAGAAGTGGGCTTCCCATCCCATTTTTCCATGTCTTCCCCATGGTCTCGCAGGAAGAACCACAGGTCAGTTCGTGAGGGGTATCCTCTGTCCCTAGCTGGGGGGGCGTTGGGTGTGAGATTTGGGGCCTGTGACTCGTACTGGTGCTGCACTGATCTTCCTTATCTCCTCCCTTATAATCTCCCTCACCTCTCCTTTCAACCCTCTCATCCCCTTCATCTCCTCTTGGACCTGTTGGAGGTCCCTGGCCACAGCAGAGACCTTGGCCTGCACTGGGCCATTAATCATACTGTCAAAATTTCTGAGCTTGCTGGCAACAGAACCTACTGTCTCTCGGTGGTCATCAGCCCTAATCAGTGCAATGTAGGTAGTAAATTCAGATGGCCCCAGGCTTGCCAGATCCCACAACATCTGCCCTGTGCACCTGACCTTGTCAGGGTCATTGTCATGCTGTCCATCCATCCCAAAGAGTACCTCTAATACTGCCACTTCCCTCAGCTGCTGGATCCCTTCATCAATGGTCTTCCAGCGCATTCTATGGTGGTGCTCCTGCATTCTCTCTTTGTGGATAAACTTCTCTCTCACACTCATTAGAAGCCGTTCCCAAAGGGAAAGGAGGCCTTGCTCCCTTACGAATGTCTGGTCCACACCTGAGTCCTGGGACAAGGATCCCAAATTCCTGGCCTCAGTGCCATCCAGTTGTACACCTCTCCCCATAAGGTCCCAGACACGAAGTAACCAGGTTGTAAAAGGCTCACGGCCCCGTCGCACAATGTCTTTTCGCAGGTTACGGAGAGTGTCATATGAGAGAGACTCGGTGACAATCTCAACCTCTGGCTCCCTTGCTGACTGTGAGGACCCTCCTGGCTGATCCCCACTATCTAGGTGCTTTGTTTTAATCTTAGATTTCCTAGTTTCCACAGGGGCAACTGCTGCTGGCTGTGGCTGCCCCTGTGATCCAGCTGGAACCTGGACAGATGTAACATCTACGGGTTCCACTGCAGCACCATCAGACTCTCCCTCTTTAGGGCAGGGGGAGGGTTTCTCACTAGCTGGGGAAAAGTGCTCCTTCAACACCTGGTCGTGCTCCTTCAACACCTGGCCCTGCTCCTTCAACACCTGGCCCATGTCCCGTATCTCCTTCATTAGAACCCCCACCCACTCTGGCTGGTTCATTTCTGCAGTGGGCTGTGGGTCAACACCAGGCTCTGGGGCAGCATCTCTAGTCTCTGGGACAGGGGCAGGCTCTGGGGCAGCATCCCTATTCCCTGGGACAGGGGCAGGCTCTGGGGCAGCATCCCTAGTCTCTGGGACAGGGGCAGGCTCTGGGGCAGCATGTTTCACGGTTGTTATCCAAGCCAGTATTCCCTTGTTTCTGAATGCTAAGTAAAGCAGGCCCATCAGCAACACCAGCCACGGAATAATAATACTAGCAATTAAAGCAAATCTGAAATCCTTGAAAACTGGTGGGGTAGCCTCAAAAAACTGGGTGACAGGTTGGAAGAAAATTTCCCTTGCATTCATTGCCTCACAGTAAGTACCATTGTTGAAATAATCCCAGAAACACGCAGTTAGAGTACGATAGCTCTGGATCCATGTGGCAAATTTCCAGAAAAAATTAAAAACCCATGAATTCCTGACAAAATCAATCCAAAACACAAATCGGATCATAGCTACAATAAATTTGGTGAGGGGGCCCATATTCAAAAAAGGGCTTGCAAATGGGAGAGAAATATCTGTGACCACGTGGAGCCCAAACCAGATTAAACTAGACAACATGTTGCTGCTTAAGAGCTGCTACTCCTCTCTAAACTCGCCTTTTAATGCCCTCAGCCCCACGTTGGGCGCCAAAATCTGTCCTGGTTTTAGGACAGGGTTCTGCCAATAAACGGCAGAAGTTTCCCTTTGAAATAGAGAAATCAATTTCACCCCCCTCCGAGTGTTATAATTGTTTCAAATCAAGGACTCAAGGCCGAGATAAGGAGGTAAAAGTAACAGCTCTTTACTACTCTAACTCACAGCACAAGTAGAAAACAACAGTAGTTATTAAAATTACCGACGAAAAACAGAAGAAAAAGCCAGTTGTAGTCCTTTCTTAGACGCGGACACACACGGTCTGTGTCCGTTCCTGGGGGTGTAACTGTAGCAGGGCCGGCACAGCTGCAGGCGCAGGCGGGAGCCAGGGAGGTGGAGTGGAACAGCCGCGGCCGGGCTGGCTCAGGTGGGAGCTCTTCGCTCCGGTCCTGTGTCCAGATGACCAGTTGTATTCCCAGAGGTAGGAAGTATTTGGTCTTTGGTGGTCAGCAGTGCCTCCGAGGTAGCAGGGCAGATGCTGGGCAGCTGAATGCAGCCGGCCCCGGGTCTCCTACCTCCTCACACCGCCGAGCAGACTGGAGAAGTTCCCCCTCCCCCTCTCTCTCCCCGGAAACAGCCGGGCCCCTCCAGAAGCCTCGTGCTCCCCTGAGTAGCTCCCCCCCCCCCCTCCCCGAAAATCCGCAACCCCCACCGGGTAGCTCTGGTCCCACCGACCCGCCCGTCCAGGGCCATCACAAAACCCTGGCCACAGGCAGCAGGTTTGTTAGCATTACAATGGGAAGAATTCTCCCCACTCATACATTGAAGGAACACAATCCCAACCTTCAACACCCGGCTCTTAGGTCGGCCGGCCAGCCAGGGGGTAGGCCTGCCGCCGTCCAGGACGGCGCTTCAGCGGCCAGCTGCGCTGGGGTGAACAGGTCTACCCTTCTCCGGGGCTGTCGCCGGAGACCAGGTCTACATGACTCCAGGGTCGGGTTGCCGCCGGCGGTGAGGGCGCTGCAGTGGCCCGCGGCGCCGGGGTGAACAGGTCTAACCTCCGGGGCGGCAGCCGGGGAAAAGGTCTAGCCGGCTCCGGGGCTGGTGGGCTGGCCGGCGGATTCCGCCTGCCGCTCATGGGAAGGGTGCTGCAGCAGCCCGCAGCACCAGGTTGAACAGGTCTACTCTTCTCGAGAGCAGCCACCAGAGTCCAGGTCTACCCGGCTCCAGGGCCTGTCGTCTGGCCGTCAGGATCCGCCTGCCGCCGGAACGGGGGAGCGCTGCAGCGTCCGGCGGCGTTGTGGTGAACAGGTCCATCCGGCTCCGAGGCAAACGGGCCGGCTGGCGGATTCCGCCTGCCTCCGCGGGGAGGGTGCTGACGCGACCCACGGCGCCGGGGTGAACAGGTCTACACTCCTCCGGGGCCGCCGCCGGAGACCAGGTCTTCCCGGATGCGGGGCCGGCTGGCCGGCGGCATCCGCCTGCCCCCAGACGGGGAGGGCGCTGCAGCGGCCCGCGGTGCCGGGGTGATCAGGTCTGACCTTCTCCAAGGCGGCAGCTGGAGACCAGGTCTATCCAGCTCCGGGGACGGCCGGCCTGCCAGCGGGATCTGCCTGCTGCCGTAAGGGGAGGGCGCTGCAGTGTCCCACGGCTCTGGGTTGAACAGGACGAACCTTCTGCAAGGAGGCCGCCAGAGACCAGATCTACATAACTCCGGGGACGGCCGGCTGGCGGGATCTGCCCGCCGCCAGTAGGGGAAGGTGTGGCAGCGACCCACGGCGCCGGGGTGAACAGGCCTACCCTTCTCCACAGTGGCCACCAAAGACCAGGTCTACCCGGGTCTAGGGCCGGCCGGCCGGCCGGCGGGATCCACCTTCTGCTGACGGGGCGGTCACTGCAGCGGCCCGCGGCACTGGGGTGAACAGTACTACCCTTCTCCGGGGCAGTCACCGGAGACCAGGTCTACCGGGGACCTGGTCACCCGGCTGCGGGTTGGCCGTCGGGGCGCGGATCCTGCGGCCGTTGACCGGGGCGCTACAGCGGCCAGCAGCGCCGGGTGATCAGGTCTACCCTTCTCCCGGGCGGCCACCTGAGACCAGGTCTACCCGGCTCTGGGACCGTCTGTCCGGCCGTCAGGATCCGCTTGCAGCCAGAAGGGAGGCGCTGCAGGGGCCCGGAGCGCCAGGGTGGACAGGTCTACCCTTCTCCTGGCGGCACCAGGCACCCGTTTTGGGCCGGGACCGGCCGGCCGGTGGGGTCCGCCTCCCCCGGGGGGGGGCAGCAGCGC
>JAREIS010001790.1:0-15606 GCA_030060385.1 Muscicapa striata striata
GGTGCCACTTCCGGGTTTTACTTCCTACTTCCGGTTTTGGCGTTTCACTTCCGGGGTTTTACTTTCCTGCACGTGACTTCCGGTGCCACTTCCGGGTTTCACTTCCTGCTTCCGGTTTTGGAATGTCCCTTCCAGGGTTTTGTTTTCCGGAGTGGCACTTCCGGTGGCACTTCCGGGTGGTGAAATTGGGGGAATTTTGGTGGATTTTGGGAGAATTTGGGAACATTTTGGGGGATTTTGGAGGATTTGGATGAATTTGGGAGGAATTTTGGGATGAATTTGGGGAATTTTGGGAATTTTGGGGGGATTTTGGGGGGAATTGGGAGAATTCGGTCGGATTTTGTGTCTTGGAGAAAATTTTTTTTTTAAAATTTGGAGAATTTTGGAGAATTTCTGGGGATTTTCAGGAATTTTGGGACATTTTCAAGGAATTGGAGTGGATTTTGTGGAAAACTCCAAAATTTGGGGAATTCCGGTGGAATTTGGGACGAATTCTGAGGCCAAAAATTTACAGAATTTTTTGACTAAAATTTTGTGGAATTTTGGGTGAATTTTGTGAAATTTGCAGTGAAATTTACGGAATTTTTGACTGAAACTTGAAGGAATTTCCGGAATTTTGGGAGGAATTTTGGGGGGAATTTTTTGGGGTGGAATTCGGGAAATTTTGGAGAATTCCTTGGAATTTTGGGGAATTTGGAGGAATTTGATTCATTTGCACAATTTTGGCAGAAATTTTGTGAAATTTTGGGGGAAATTATGTGAAATTTGGGGTGAAATTTACGGAATTTTGGCCGAAGTTTTCAGGAATTTTCTGAAATTTTGTGAAATTTGGGAGTTTTGGGTGGAATTTGAGTGAATTTTGTAAATTTTAGGTCAATTTTGTGAATTTCGGGTGGATTTCTATGAATTTTGAGTTGATTGTGCCAAATTTTGGGTCGATTTCTGTGAATTTTGGGTGGATTTTGGGGCAATTTTTAGATATTTTGGGTTATTTTTAACGAGTTTCGTGCCGATTTTCCCAAATTTTATGAATTTCGGGAGGATATTTGAGAATTTTTGGGTCAATTTAGCCAAATTTTGGGTGGATTTTGCCAAATTTTGTGTTGGTTTTGTGAATTTATGGTGAATTTTCATGACTTTTGGGTTGAATCTTCCAAATTTTGGGTCGATTTTTCTGAATTTTGGATCGATTTTACCAAATTTTGGGTGAATTTTTGGGGGAATTTTGGGTCAATTTTGGAGAATTTTGGGGAAATTCCGTGGATTTGGGGAGGATTTCGGGACTTGGGGGTGGATTATTAAAAAGGAACCCCGGAAAAAGGCACTTCCGGTGGCACTTCCGGTTTTGGCGGCACTTCCGGTGCCACTTCCGGTGCCACTTCCGGGTGGGGTTTTCACCGCGATGGCGCCCCCTGCAGGGCTGGAGGCCGCCGGATGGGACACGCAGCGCCCCCTACTGGCCGTGGACGAGTGGAGACTGGAGTGGGCGGGGCCAGAACGAGGCCACGCCCATTTTTAAACAAAAAAATCGGAAATTGTCCCAAAAAAATTAAAAAAAAAAAATAAATTATGGAATTTTGGCGAATTTTTGGTGGATTTTCTTTGAAATTTTGGGGGGATTTTGAGTGAAGTTTTGGGGGGATTTGGCAAAAATTTGGGAGGTTTTGGGTGAAGTTTGGGGATTGTGGGAATCGGGAGAGATTTGGGAAATTTTGGGTGAAATTTGGGAGATTTTGGGTGAAATTTGGGGAAACAATTTGGGGAAAATTCGGGAGATTTTGGGTGGAATTTGGGGGGACTTTTGTGGAAATTTGGGAGATTTGAGGTGGAATTCGGGAATTTGGGGGATTTGGCATCAATTTGGTTCAGTTTTGGGGCAATTTGGAGTCACTTTTTTTGGGTCAATTTTGGGGTGATTTTGGTCAATTTTGGGTCAATTTGGGTCAGTTTTGGGTCAATTTTTGGACCCATTGTGGGGAAATTTGGGGGGATTTTGGGTCACTTTTGATCAATTTTGGGTCAATTTGAGTCCATTTTTGATCAATTTTTGGGATCAATTTTTGGGTCAATTTTGGTCAATTTTGGGACAGTTTGGGTCCATTTTGGGTCCATTTTGGCCATTTTGGGAGGATTGGTTTGGGTGGATTTTGGGTGAATTTGGATCAATTTGAGGCAACTTTGGGTCACTTTAGGTCAATTTTGGGTCACTTTTTTGGGTCAATTTTGGGTCACTTTTTTGGGTCAATTTTGGGTTAATTTTGGGAGGATTTTGGGCGGATTTTTGGTTCGTTTTGGTCCATTTTGGATCAATTTGAGGCATTTTGGGTCAATTTGGGTCAATTTTGGGTCAATTTTTGAACTCATTTTGGGGAAATTTGGGGGAATTTTGGGTCACTTTGTGTCAATTTTGGGTCAATTTGAGTCCATTTTTGATCAATTTTTGGGATCAAATTTTTGGGTCAATTTTGGTCAATTTTGGGACAGTTTGAGTCCATTTTGGGGAACATTTCGGCCATTTTGGGTGGATTGGTTTGGGTGGATTTTGGGTGAATTTGGATCGATTTGAGGCAATTTTGGGTCACTTTGGGTCAATTTTGGGTCAATTTTGGGTCAATTTTGGATCCATTTTGGGTGGATCGGTTTGGGTGGATTTTGGGTGAATTTGGATCAATTTGAGGCAATTTTGGGTCACTTTGTGTCAATTTTGGGTCAATTTTGGTTCAATTTTTGGACACATTTTGGGGAAATTTGGGGGGATTTTGGGTCACTTTTGATCAATTTTGGGTCAATTTGAGTCCATTTTTGATCAATTTTTGGGATCAAATTTTTGGGTCAATTTTGGTCAATTTTGGGACACTTTGGGTCCATTTTGGGTCCATTTTGGCCATTTTGGGTGGATTGGTTTGGGTGGATTTTGGGTGAATTTGGATCAATTTGAGGCAATTTTGGGTCACTTTAGGTCAATTTTGGGTCAATTTTGGGTCAATTTTTGGACTCATTTTGGGGAAATTTGGGAGGATTTTGGGTCACTTTGTGTCAATTTTGGGTCAATTTCGGGTCCATTTTTGGGTCAATTTTTTGTCCATTTTTTCCTCCTTTTTTTGGCCATTTCGCCTCCATTTTGGGGACCATTTTTGGGGAATTTTGGGATTTTTTTTGGCCGTTTCACGACAAATTCGGGACAATTTCGGGTCCATTTTTGGGTCAATTTTTTGTCCATTTTTCCCTCATTTTTTTGGCCATTTCGCCTCCATTTTGGGGAATATTTTTGGGGAATTTTGGGATTTTTTGGCCGTTTCACGACAAATTCGGGACAATTTCGGGTCCATTTTTGGGTCAATTTTTTGTCCTTTTTTTCCTCATTTTTTTGGCCATTTCGCCTCCATTTTGGGGACCATTTTTGGGGAATTTTGGGATTTTTTTGGCCGTTTCACGACAAATTCGGGACAATTTCGGGTCCATTTTTGGGTCAATTTTTTGTCCATTTTTTCCTCCTTTTTTTGGCCATTTCGCCTCCATTTTGGGGACCATTTTTGGGGAATTTTGGGATTTTTTGGCCGTTTCACGACAAATTCGGGACAATTTCGGGTCCATTTTTGGGTCCATTTTTTGTCCATTTTTTCCTCATTTTTTTGGCCATTTCGCCTCCATTTTGGGGACCATTTTGGGGAATTTTGGGATTTTTTGGCCGTTTCACGACAAATTCGGGACAATTTCGGGTCCATTTTTGGGTCAATTTTTTGTCCATTTTTTCCTCATTTTTTGGGCCATTTCGCCTCCATTTTGGGGACCATTTTTGGGGAATTTTGGGATTTTTTTTGGCCGTTTCGCGACAAATTCGGGACAATTTTGGGTTTATTTCCGGCCATTTCAGGCAAAATAACCCCAGAGGAAGGAGGCCACGCCCATCAGCACCAGGGCGTTGATATCGACCAATCGGCTCCATTTGGGGTCCTCGGGGGGCGGGGCCTCGGCCACGCCCATCCCGGAAGTGCCACTTCCGGTCGAAGCCACGCCCATCCCGGAAGTGCCACTTCCGGTCGAAGCCACGCCCATCCCGGAAGTGCCACTTCCGGTCGAAGCCACGCCCATCCCGGAAGTGCCACTTCCGGTCGAAGCCACGCCCATCCCGGAAGTGCCACTTCCGGTTGAAGCCACGCCCATCCCGGAAGTGCCACTTCCGGTCGAAGCCACGCCCATCCCGGAAGTTCCTCCCCTGCTCCAGGCTCCGCCCCCGCCGCTGCTTCCATGTCTGAAATAGGGGGAAAATTTGGGAAATTTTGGGTTAAAAATTTTTTAAATGCCTAAATTTTGGAAATTTCCAAATTTGTGTCTCTTAAACCCAAAAACCCAAATTTGGATCCCAAAATCCCAAAAAAATCCCAAATTTTGATTCCAGGACCCCCAAAAATCCCAAATTTGGATCCCCAAACCCAAAAAAAATCCCAAATTTGGATCCTCAATATCCCAAAAATCCCAAATTTGCTTCCCAGACCCCCCAAAACTCCCAAATTTGGCTCCCAAGACCCCAAAATCCCCAAATTTGCCAATTCCCAAAGGTTTCCCCAAACCCCAAAGACTCCCAAATTTTGGGGTCCTTAGCCCGCGAGGGAACCCAGATTTGGGGCTTCGGAGGCTGAACACCAACCTGTGCAGCTGGGCCAAAATGTTCCAGAGGCTAACACAACCTGCAGCTGGCCAAAATTCCAAAAATCCAAAATCCCAAAATCCTCAAAATTCCCAAAATTCCCAAAATCCCCAAAAAAATCCCAAAATCCCAAAATTCCCCAAAATCCAAAATCCGTCCAAAATTCCCAAAAATTCCCAAAAACCCAAAAAAATCCCCAAAAATTCCCAAAAATCCCAAAATCCCAAAATCCCAAAAATTAAAATCTCAAAAATTCCCAAAATCCCAAAACATCCCAAAATATTCCCAAATCCAAAATCGTCCAAAATCCAAATTCCCAAAAATCAAAATCCTCAAAATCCAAAACCCCTCAAAATTCCAAATCCCCAAAATCCCAAAATCCCAAAAAAAAAATCCCCAAAATCCCAAAAAATAAAAATCTCAAAATTCCAAAAATCCCCAAAAAACCCAAAAATCCCCAAAAACCAAAATTCCAAAATTCCCCAAAATCCAAAAATTCCAAAATCCAAAATCCCAAAATTCCCCAAAAACCCCAAAATCCCAAAATCCCAAAACTCAAAATTCCCAAAAATCTCCCAAAATCCAAAGAATCCCAAGAATTCAAAATCCCAAAACCAAATCCCCAAAATCAAAATTCCTAAAATCCCAAAAATCCCAAAATCCCAAAATAAAAATTCTCAAAAATCCTAGAAAAATCCCAAAATTCCCAAAAATTACAAAATCCCCAAAACAAAAATCCCAAAAATCCCAAAAATCCCCAAAATCCCAAAAAAATCCCCAAAAATCCCAAAAAATTCAAAAATCCTTTAAAAATCCCAATCAAAAATCTCAAAAATTCCTTCCAAAAATCCCAAAAATCCCTAAAATTATTTAAAATCTTCCAAAATTCCAAAAATTCCCAAAAATCCCAAAAATTAAAAATCCCAAAAATCCTAAAAATCCATTAAAATAAAAATTCCCAACAAAAATTCCCAAAAATTCCCAAAATTCCCAAAAATCCCTGTAAAAAATCCAAAAATCCCAAAAACCTATAAAATTTTTAAATCCCAAAAATTAAAAATCAAAAAAATTCCCAAAAAATCCCAAAAATAAAAAAAATTCTAAAATCCCCTCAGAAATACCCCCAAAAATCCAAAAATTCCAAAAATCCCCAAAATCTCAAAAAATCCCAAAATTATAAAAAATATTAAAATTATTTTTAAAATTCCCAAAAATCTGCAAAATTCCCAAAAAATCTCCCAAAATTCCCAAAATTCTCAAAAACCTAAAAATCCCATAAAAATTTTTAAAAACCCGTAAAATTCCAAAAAATCCCAAAAATCCCCAAAAAATTTAAAAAATCCCCAAAATTATAAAAATATTAAAATTATTTTTTAAATTCCCAAAAATTCGCAAAAAAATTCCCAAAAAAATCTCCCAAAATTACTCAAAATTCCAAAAAATCCCAAAAATTCCCATAAAAATTTTTTTAAAAATCATGTAAACTTCCAAAAAAATCCCAAAAATCCCAAAAAATCTCAAAAAAATCCCAAAAATATAAAAAAATTAAAATTATTTTTTTAAAATTCCCAAAATTCCCTCCCAAAAAAAATTACCAAAAATTCCCAAAAATCCCAAAAATCCCATAAAATTTTTATTAAAATCACGTAAAATTCCAAAAAAAATCCCAAAATCCCAAAAATTTAAGAAAATCCCCAAAATTTTTAAAAATATTAAAATTATTTTTAAAATTCAAAATTCCCAAAAATTCCCAAAATTCCCAAAAATTCCCAAAATTCCAGACACCCTCGTGGTCCCTGGGGATGGGCGGGTGGCAATGGGACCCATTTTTGTCTCTTTTATGCCATTTTAGGTCCATTTTCCCCCATTTGTTTCATTTTCTCTTATATACACCCCCAAAAATTCCCAAAATAATTTTAAAATCCATCAAAAAATCTCCCAAAAAAATCCCAAAAATCCTCAAAAATCCCCAAAAATTATAAAAAAATCTAAAAATTATTTTAAAATTCCAAAAAAATTAAAAATTTAATTAAAATTCCAAAATAAATCTCCCAAAATTACCAAAATTCCCAAAAAAATCCCAAAAATCCCATAAAAATTTTTTAAAATCACGTAAAATTCAAAAATCCAAAATTCCAAAATAAAAAATCCTCAAAATTAAAATCCAAAATCCAAAATTCCCAAAAATTCCCAAAATCTCCCCAAAATTCCAAAATCCCAAAATCCCAAAAATCTCAATTAAAAATCCCCAAAATTTAAAATTAAAATTATTTAAAATCCCAAAAATCCCAAAAAAATCCCAAAATTAAAAAAATCCCAAAATTTTAAAATTCCCAAAAATCCCAAAATCCCTAAAATATTTTAAAAATCCGTAAAATTCAAAAAAATCCAAAAAATCCCAAAATATTAAAACCGTGGCCCCTGGGGATGGGCGGGTGGCACCGGGACCCATTTTTGTCTCTTTTTAGCCCCATTTTAAGGCCATTTTCCCCCATTTTTTCGCATTTTCTCCCATATACACCCCCAAAAATTTCCCAAAAAATTCCCAAAAATTCCCAAAAATTCCCAAAAATCCCCCAAAATTCCCAAAACATCCCCCAAAAATCCCAAAATCCCCCAAAAAATCCCCAAAATCTCAAAAAAATCCCCAAAAATTTAAAAAAATTTTAAAATTACTTTTAAATTCCCAAAAAAATTCCCAAAAAATTCCCAAAAAAATCTCCCAAAATTACCAAAAATTCAAAAAAAATCCCAAAAAATCCCATAAAAATTTTTTTAAAAATCACGTAAAATTCCAAAAAAAATCCCAAAAAATCCCCAAAAAATCTCAAAAAAATCCCCAAAAATTATAAAAAAAAATACTAAAAATTATTTTTAAAATTCCCAAAAAATCTCAAAAAATCCCAAAAATTCCCAAAAAAACCCCCCAAAAATCCCAAAAATTCCAAAAAAATCCCCAAAAAATCTCAAAAAAATCCCCAAAAATTATAAAAAAAAAATATTAAAAATTATTTTTAAAATTCCCAAAAAATTCCCAAAAAATTCCCAAAAAAATCTCCCAAAATTACCAAAAATTCCCCAAAAAATCCCCAAAAAATCCCATAAAATTTTTTTAAAAATCACGTAAAATTCCAAAAAAAATCCCAAAAAATCCCAAAAAAAAAAAAAAATCCCCAAAAAATATAAAAAAAATACTAAAAATTATTTTTAAAATTCCCAAAAAATTCCCAAAAAATTCCCAAAAAATTCCCAAAAAATTCCCAAAAAATTCCCAAAATATCCCCCCCAAAATCCCAAAAATCCCCCAAAAATTCCCCAAAAAAATCTCAAAAAAATTCCCCAAAAATTATAAAAAAAATACTAAAAATTATTTTTAAAATTCCCAAAAAATTCCCTAAAAATTCCCAAAAAATTCCCAAAAAATTCCCAGACACTCACGTGGCCCCTGGGGATGGGCGGGTGGCACCAGGGACCCATTTTTGTCTCTTTTTGGCGCCATTTTAGGGCCATTTTTCCTTATTTTTTCGCATTTTCTCCCATATACACCCCCCAAAAAATTCCCAAAAAATTCCCAAAAATTCCCAAAAAATTCCCAAAAAATTCCCAAAAATTCCCGGACACTCCCGTGGCCCCTGGGGATGGGCGGGTGGCACAGGGACACGCCCAGCACCAGGGAGGTGGCGCCATCTTGGGGCATTTTGGGACATTTTGGGGACATTTTGGGGACGTTTTGGGGACATTTTGGGACATTTTGGGACATTTTGGGGACATTTTGGGACATTTTGGGGACATTTTGGGACATTTTGGGACATTTTGTCACATTTCAGGCTCCTTTTGGGTTCATTTTGGGGCCATTTTGGGATGAATTTTGGGTTCATTTCATGACATTTTGGGTCCAATTTGGGTCCACTTTTTGCCATTTTTCCCCCGTTTTTTCCCGTTTTAAGCCCCCCAAAAAAATCCCCAAAAATTTTAAAAAATTATTTAAAAATTTCAAAAAAATTCCAAAAAAATCCCCAAAAAGTTCCCAAAAAAATTCCCAAAAATTCCCAAAAAAAATCCCAAAAAATCCCATAAAAATTCCCAAAAAAATCCCCCAAAATTCCCAAAAATTCCCCAAAAAAATTCCCAAAAAATCCCATAAAAATTTTTTTAAAAATCCCGTAAAAAAAAAAAAAAATCCCAAAAATTCCCAAAAAATTCCCAAAAAATCCCAAAAAATCCCATTAAAAAAAAATCCCGTAAAATTCCAAAAAAAATCCCAAAAATCCCAAAAAATCCCAAAAATTCCCCAAAAAAATCTCAAAAAATCCCAAAAAATTATAAAAATAATGCTAAAAATTATTTTTAAAATTCCCAAAAAATTCCAAAAAAATTCCCAAAAAATTCCCAAAAAATTCCCAAAAAATTCCCAAAAAATCCCCCAAAATTCCCAAAAATTCCAAAAAATCCCCAAAAATCCCAAAAATTCCCCAAAAAATCCCCAAAAAATCTCAAAAAAATCCCCAAAAATTATTAAAAAAAATATTAAAAATTATTTTTTAAATTCCCAAAAAATTCGCAAAAAATTCCCAAAAAAATCTCCCAAAATTACCAAAAATTCCCCAAAAAATCCCAAAAAATCCCATAAAATTTTTTTAAAAAATCACGTAAAATTCCAAAAAAAATCCCAAAAAATCCCCAAAAATTTTTTTTAAAAAATCCCCAAAAATTATAAAAAAAATATTAAAAATTATTTTTAAAATTCCAAAAAAATTCCCAAAAAATTCCCAAAAAATCCCCCCAAAAATCCCAAAAAATTCCCAAAAAAATCCCCAAAAAATCTCAAAAAAATCCCCAAAAATTATTAAAAAAATATTAAAAATTATTTTTTAAATTACCAAAAAAATTCGCAAGAAATTCCCAAAAAATCTCCCAAAATTCCCAAAAATTCCCCCCCAAAAAAATCCCAAAAAAACCCATAAAAATTTTTTTTAAAAATCCCGTAAAATTCAAAAAAAATCCAAAAAATCCCAAAAAAATTCCCAAAAAATCCAAAAAAATCCCAAAAAAATTCCCAAAAAATCCCCCAGAAAATCCCCCAAAAATCCCAAAATTCCCCAAAAAATCTCAAAAAAATCCCCAAAAATTATAAATAAAAATATTAAAATTATTTTTAAATTCCCAAAAATTGCAAAAATTCCCAAAAAATCTCCCAAAATTACCAAAAATTCCCAAAAAAATCCCAAAAAAATCCCATAAAAATTTTTTTAAAAATCACGTAAATTTCCAAAAAAAATCCCCAAAAATCCCAAATAATCCCAAAAAAATTCCCAAAAAATTCCCAAAAAATCCCCCCAAAAATCCCAAAAAATCCCCAAAAAATCCCCAAAAAATCTCCAAAAAATCCCCCAAAATTATAAAAAAAATATTAAAAACTATTTTTAAAAATTCCCAAAAAATTCCCAAAAAATTCCCAAAAATTTTCGGACACTCACGTGGACCCTGGGGATGGGCGGGTGGCACCAGGACCCATTTTTGTCTCTTTTTGGCCCCATTTTAGGGCCATTTTTCCCCATTTTTTTCGCATTTTCTCCCATATACACCCCCCAAAAAATTCCCAAAAAATTCCCAAAAAATACCCCCAAAAATCCCAAAAAATCCCAAAAAATCCCCAAAAAATCCCAAAAATTCCCCAAAAAATCCCAAAAAAATCTCAAAAAAATCCCCAAAAATTATAAAAAAATATTAAAAATTATTTTTTAAATTCCCCAAAAATTCCCAAAAAAATCTCCCAAAATTACCAAAAATTCCCCAAAAAATCCCAAAAAATCCCATAAAATTTTTTTTAAAAAATCAAGTAAAATTCCAAAAAAAATCCCAAAAAATCCCCAAAAAATCTCCAAAAAATCTCCAAAAAATCCCCAAAAATTATTAAAAAAATACTAAAAATTATTTTTAAAATTCCCAAAAAATTCCCAAAAAATTCCCAAAAATTCCCAGACACTCACGTGGCCCCTGGGGATGGGCAGGTGGTACCGGGACCCATTTTTGTCTCTTTTTGGCGCCATTTCAGGGCCATTTTTCCCCATTTTTTTCGCATTTTCTCCCATATACACCCCCCAAAAAATTCCCAAAAAATTCCCAAAAAATTCCCAAAAAATTCCCAAAAATTCCCGGACACTCCCGTGGCCCCTGGGGATGGGCGGGTGGCACCGGGACCCATTTTTGTCTCTTTTTGGCGCCATTTTAAGGCCATTTTCCCCCATTTTTTTCGCATTTTCTCCCATATACACCCCCCAAAAAATTCCCAAAAAATTCCCAAAAAATTCCCAAAATTTCCCGGACACTCACGTGGCCCCTGGGGATGGGCGGGTGGCACCGGGACCCATTTTTGTCTCTTTTTGGCGCCATTTTAAGGCCATTTTTCCCCATTTTTTTGTATTTTCCTCCATATACAACCCCCAAAAAATTCCCAAAAAATTCCCAAAAAATTCCCAAAAAATCCCCCCAAAAATCCCAAAAATCCCCCAAAAAATCCCCAAAAAATCTCAAAAAAATCCCCAAAAATTTTAAAAAAAATTTTAAAAATTACTTTTTAAATTCCCAAAAAATTCCCAAAAAATTCCCAAAAAAACCTCCCAAAATTACCAAAAATTCCCAAAAAAATCTCAAAAAATCCCATAAAAATTTTTTAAAAATCACGTAAAATTCCAAAAAAAATCCCCAAAAAATCCCCCAAAAAATTTAAAAAAAAATCCCCAAAAATTATAAAAAAAATACTAAAAATTATTTTTAAAATTCCCAAAAAATTCCCAAGAAATTCCCAAAAAATCCCCCCAAAAATCCCAAAAATTCCCCAAAAAATCCCCAAAAAATCTCCAAAAAATCCCCAAAAATTATTAAAAAAAATACTAAAAATTATTTTTAAAATTCCCAAAAAATTCCCAAAAAATTCCCAAAAAATTCCCAAAAATTCCCAGACACTCACGTGGCCCCTGGGGATGGGCGGGTGGCACCGGGACCCATTTTTGTCTCTTTTTGGCGCCATTTTAGGGCCATTTTTCCCCATTTTTTCGCATTTTCTCCCACATACACCCCCCAAAAAATTCCCAAAAAATGCCCAAAAAATTCCCAAAAAATTCCCAAAAATCCCCCAAAAAATCCCAAAAATTCCCCAAAAAATCCCCAAAAAATCCCAAAAATTCCCCAAAAAATCCCCAAAAAATCTCTAAAAAATCCCCAAAAATTATTAAAAAAATATTAAAAATTATTTTTAAAAATTCCCAAAAAATTCCCAAAAAATTCCCAAAAAATCCCATTTTAAAAAAATCCCGTAAAATTCCAAAAAAAATCCCAAAAAATACCAAAAAATCCCAAAAAATCCCCAAAAAATCTCCAAAAAATCCCCAAAAATTATTTAAAAAATACTAAAAATTATTTTTAAAATTCCCAAAAAATTCCCAAAAAATTCCCAAAAATTCCCAGACACTCCCGTGGCCCCTGGGGATGGGCGGGTGGCACCGGGACCCATTTTTGTCTCTTTTTGGCGCCATTTTAGGGCCATTTCCTCCATTTTTTTTTCGCATTTTCTCCCATATACACCCCAAAAATTCCCAAAAATTCCCAAAATTCCCAAAAAATTCCCAAAAATTCCCAGACACTCACGTGGCCCCTGGGGATGGGCGGGTGGCACCGGGACCCATTTTTGTCTCTTTTTGGCGCCATTTTAAGGCCATTTTTCCCCATTTTTTTGTATTTTCCTCCATATACACCCCCCAAAAATTCCCAAAAAATTCCCAAAAAATTCCCAAAAATTCCCAGACACTCCGTGGCCCCTGGGGATGGGCGGGTGGCACGGGACCCATTTTTGTCTCTTTTTGGCCATTTTAGGGCCATTTTCCCCCATTTTTCGCATTTTCTCCCATATACACCCCCAAAAATTCCCAAAAATTCCCAAAAATTCCAAAAAATTCCCAAAATCCCCCAAAATCCCAAAATTCCCAAAAAATCCCCAAAAAATCTCAAAAAATCCACAAAAATTATTAAAAATATTAAAAATTATTTTTTAAATTCCCGAAAAATTCCCAAAAATTCCCAAAAAATCTCCCAAAATTACCAAAATTCCCCAAAATCCCAAAAAAATCCCATAAAATTTTTTTTTAAAAATCACGTAAAATTCAAAAAAATCCCAAAAATCCCAAAAATTCCCAAAAATCCCCAAAAAATCCAAAATTCCCAAAAATCCCCCAAAAATCCCAAAAATCCCCCAAAAAATCCCCAAAAAATCTCAAAAAAATCCCCAAAAATTATAAAAAAAATGTTAAAAATTTTTTTTTAAATTCCCAAAAAATTCGCAAAAAATTCCCAAAAAAATCTCATAAAATTACCAAAAATTCCCAAAAAAATCCCAAAAAATCCCATAAAAATTTTTTTAAAAAATCACGTAAAATTCCAAAAAAAATCCCAAAAAATCCCCCAAAAAATCTCAAAAAAATCCTCAAAAATTATTAAAAAATATTAAAAATTATTTTTAAAAATTCCCAAAAAATTCCCAAAAAATTCCCAAAAAATTCCCAAAAAATTCCCAAAAAATTCCCAAAAATTCCCGGACACTCCCGTGGCCCCTGGGGATGGGCGGGTGGCACCGGGACCCATTTTTGTCTCATTTTGGCGCCATTTTAAGGCCATTTCCCCCCATTTTTTTGCATTTTCTCCCATATACACCCCCCAAAAAATTCCCAAAAAATTCCAAAAAAATCCCAAAAAATTCCCAAAAAATTCCCAAAAAATTCCCAAAAAATCCCCCCAAAAATCCCAAAAATTCCCCCAAAAATCTCAAAAAAATCCCCAAAAATTATAAAAAAAATATTAAAAATTATTTTTTAAATTCCCAAAAAATTCGCAAAAAATTCGCAAAAAATTCCCAAAAAATTCCCAAAAAATTCCCAAAAATCCCAAAAATCCCCCAAAAAATCCCCAAAAAATCTCCAAAAAATCCCCCAAAATTATTAAAAAATATTAAAAATTATTTTTTAAAATTCAAAAAAAATTCGCAAAAAATTCCCAAAGAAATCTCCCAAAATTACCAAAAATTCCCAAAAAAATCCCAAAAAAATCCCATAAAATTTTTTTTAAAAATCCCGTAAAATTCCAAAAAAAATCCCAAAAAATCCCCAAAAAAATTTAAAAAAAAATCCCCAAAAATTATAAAAAAAATACTAAAAATTATTTTTAAAATTCCCAAAAAATTCCCAAAAAATTCCCAAAAAATCCCATTAAAAAAAAATCCCGTAAAATTCCAAAAAAAATCCCAAAAAATCCCAAAAAATCCCAAAAAATCCCCAAAAAAATCTCCAAAAAATCCCCAAAAATTATTAAAAAAATATTAAAAATTATTTTTTAAATTCCCAAAAAATTCCCAAAAAATTCCCAAAAAATTCCCAAAAAATTCCCAAAAATTCCCAGACACTCCCGTGGCCCCTGGGGATGGGCGGGTGGCACCGGGACCCATTTTTGTCTCTTTTTAGCCCCATTTTAGGGCCATTTCCCCCATTTTTTTCGCATTTTCTCCCATATACACCCCCCAAAAAATTCCCAAAAAATTCCCAAAAATTCCCAAAAAATTCCCAAAAAATTCCCAAAAAATCCCCCCAAAAATCCCAAAAATTCCCCAAAAAATCCCCAAAAAATCTCAAAAAAATCCCCAAAAATTATTAAAAAAATATTAAAAATTATTTTTAAAAATTCCCAAAAAATCCCCAAAAATTCCCAAAAAATTCCCAAAAACTCCCAAAAATTCCCCCAAAAACATCCCAAAAAAACCCATAAAAACTTTTTTTAAAATCCGTAAAATTCGAAAAAAATCCCAAAAATCCCAAAATTCCCAAAAATCCCAAAAAATTCCTAAAAAATTCCCAAAAAATCCCCCAGAAAATACCCCCAAAAATCCCAAAATTCCCCAAAAAATCAAAAAATCTCAAAAATCCCCAAAATTTAAAAAAAAATTAAAAATTATTTTTTAAATTCCCAAAAAATTCGCAAAAATTCTAAAAAAATCTCCCAAAATTACCAAAATTCCCAAAAAAAATCCCAAAATCCCATAAAATTTTTTAAAAAATCACGTAAAATTCCAAAAAATCCCAAAAAATCCCCAAAAAAATTTAAAAAAAAATCCCCAAAAATCTCAAAAAAAATACTAAAAATTATTTTTAAAATTCCCAAAAAATTCCCAAAAAATTCCCAAAAAATTCCCAAAAAATTCCCAAAAATTCCCAGACACTCCCGTGGCCCCTGGGGATGGGCGGGTGGCACTGGGACCCATTTTTGTCTCTTTTGGCGCCATTTTAGGGCCATTTTTCCCCCATTTTTTTGTATTTTCCTCCATATACACCCCCCAAAAAATTCCCAAAAAATTCCCAAAAAATTCCAAAAAAATTCCCAAAAAATCCCCCCAACAATCCCAAAAATTCCCCAAAAAATCCCCAAAAAATCCCAAAAATTCCCCAAAAAATCTCTAAAAAATCCCCAAAAATTATTAAAAAAATATTAAAAATTATTTTTAAAAATTCCCAAAAAATTCCCAAAAAATTCCCAAAAAATCCCATTAAAAAAAAATCCCGTAAAATTCCAAAAAAAATCCCAAAAAATCCCCAAAAAATCTCAAAAAATCCCCAAAATTATTAAAAAGTACTAAAAATTATTTTTAAAATTCCCAAAAAATTCCCAAAAAATTCCCAAAAAATTCCCAAAAATTCCCAAAAAATTCCCAAAAAATCTCATTTAAAAAAAATCCCGTAAAATTAAAAAAATCCCAAAAAAATCCCAAAATTCCCAAAAAATCCCCAAAAAATCTCAAAAAATCCCAAAAATTATAAAAAAATACTAAAAATTATTTTTAAATTCCCAAAAAATTCAAAAAATTCAAAAATTCAAAAAAATTCCCAAAAATTCCAAAAATTCCCAAAAAATTCCCAAAA
>JAREIS010001791.1:0-16739 GCA_030060385.1 Muscicapa striata striata
CCCATCCCCAAGAAGGGCTGGAAGGAGGATTTGGGAACTCCAGGCCTGTCAGCCTGACCTGGGTCCCCAGCAAGGTGATGGAACAGATCACCTTGAGTGCCATCACAGGGCATCAACAGGATGGCTGAGGGATCAGAGCCAGCCAGTGTGGATTTCAATATCTGCATTGATGATCTGGATGAGTCCACCATCAGCAAATTTGCAGATGACACCAAGCTGAGTGTGAGTGTGGATCTGTTGGAGGGTAGGAGGGTTCTGCAGAGGGACCTGGACAGGCTGGATCCAGGGCCCAAATCCAACAAGGTGAGGTTTAACAAGACCAAGTGCTGGGTCCTGCACTTTGGCCACAACCACCCCTGCAGTGCTACAGGCCAGGGACAAAGTGGCAGGAGAGGGGCCAGGCAGAAAGGGACCTGGGGGCACTGATGGACAGCAGGCTGGACATGAGTCAGCAGTGATCCCAGGTGGCCAAGAAGGTCAATGGCTTCTGGCCTAGGTCAGGAGTGGTGTGGCCAGCAGGACCAGGGCAGTCCTTGACACTGGTGAGGGAGCACCTCGAGTGCTTTGTCCAGTTTTGGGCCCCCCAATTTAGGAAGGACATGGAGGGGCTGGAGCATGACCAGAGAAGGGCAACAAGGCTGGTGAGGGGTCTGGAACACAAGTCCTGTGTGGTGTGGCTGAGGAAGATGGGGATGTTTGTCCTGGAGAAAAGTAGACTCAGAGATGACCTTATCGCTCTCTACAACTTCCTGAAAGGTTTTGTGATCAGGTGGGGTTGGTCTCTTTCACCAGGCAACAACTGACAGAATGAGAGAACTCAGTCATAAGCTGTGCCAAGGGAAATATAAGTTGGATATTAGGAAAAAGTTTTTTACTGATAGGGTGATAAAGTACTGGAATGATCTACCCAGGAGTTGGTGAAGACACCATCCCTGGATGTTTTTAAAAAAGAGACTGAATATGACACTTGGTGCCATATGAAAGTGTTAGGCAGGGGTTGGACTTGATGATCTTGATCTTCCAACCTAGTGATTCTGTGATTCTGTGAATTCTCCAAATCTTTCAGCTGAATCCTCTGCCCCTGTCCTTTCCCTGGATCTCTGTTGCAGATGGAAGCTGCTGGTGCCATTCTCACCTTTAACCCCTAATTTGAATGCAGACAGATATTCCCAGGTGTGTTAAGCAGGTGTTGCTCAATGTTTAAGTGGAATTTTTGTATCCTCATGGCACCAAGGAGGACCCTTGTGGAACTGTGGAACCTCATCGAACCAGAAAGACATTGAGAGATTGGGGCAGGATGGTACCAAGGAGACCATTGTAATACTGCAGATCCAAGGACACCATGGTGACACCATGGAAACTCATGGAACCATGGGACACAGCAGGGCCTTGTGGAACCAAGGAGTGAATTATGACTCGACCAAACCTCATGGGCCCCCAAAGGGCCATCTGGGGACTGCAGGACCTTATGGAACCAAGGGGACCACAGTGACACTGTGGTGCTCCGTGAAACCAAGGGGCCATGGTGACACTGTGGAGCCTCAGTGACCAATGGTCCGTTGTGGCACTGCAGGGCAGTATGAAATCATGGAGACCATTGTGACACTACACAGTGTCATGGAAACAAGGAGCCGTTGTGACACTGTGGGGCCTCATGGGACCAAGAGGCAGTTGTGGTACCATGGAAATTGTGACAATTGTGGCACCATGGAACCAAGGTGATCATTGTGACACTACAGCACCCCATGGAACCAAGGATTCATGGAACAGTGTGGGACACATGGAAATGAGGCACCATTGTGACACTGTGGGGTCTCATGGAATTACAGAGACCTTTGTGACACTGCAGGGCTTCATGGAATGAAGGGACAGTTCTGACACTGTGAGGCCCTGTGGAACAAAGAGGCCATCATGACTCTGATGTTACACTGTGTGACTGCATGGAGACAAGGTGAGCATTGTGATGTGGAACCTAATGGAATTGTTGCAAATGATACAAATTTGAATTTTTGTAATATAACTTCAATCAGGGGTTTGTTTGCCTTTACCCAGGAGGAGGGAAATTGAAGTTTCTCTTCAAAAGACTTTGTTCACCGAGGTTGGGTAAGGCCTGATGAGTTTAATATCTACAGATTGGGAGTAACCAGAAGATACACAGGAGGTAAATTGATATTAACAAACATCACACCCAGTGTGGTTGGAGACACCTGGTCTGGAAAAGGATTGGTAAAGACAATCAAAGAATGAGGACATAATTCTCTTCAAAGGCAAAATAATCAATCACCAATAGCATATCAAATGCCAAGAATTGTATAATCTAAGATAAATGAATGTGAATTTCTTTCGGTTTGTCTCTATAAATATGTGGAAAGCCTAGTAAAGAACCATGTGTGATGGAATGATTTCCACTGCACAAACCAGGCATGTGTGGGTGGAATAACTTCTATTGCACATGCTGGCCACAAAAACATCCTGGCCAGAAGAAAGTAATGCCTAGATACTCTAACAATGAGAAGATATTTTTGGGGAGTTTCTTTTTTTCATACAGTTTCAATTTTAGTCCCACTGAGGTTCATCACCTACACAGGCTCCTCCCTGACTCCTTGGAGGAGAGAATTGGAGGCACTGATTGTACAAAGCTCTCAGAGACTGCAAGGGAAAAGCAAAACTCAAAGACCTCAAAAACACCTGGAATCCCTGGAAGCATGAAGGAGCTCCCGGGGCCATTCCTGACCAAGGCTCCCCAGGGACTGGTCCCAGCAGATCCCTGAGGCCCCTGGGATGTGGGGGGATGCTGAGGGCAGGACAAGGGGTGACAGTGCCCAGCCTTGCTGGGGCTGTGCCAGGAGGCCCCAGTGGCTCAGGACAAGGTGTCTCCTCACAGCCCTTGGTGGCACAGAGCCTGCTGTGCCCTGGGTACCAAGACTTGGCTTCTCTTTGTCCCACCTGTCATCTGTGCCTCCAATTTCCTGCACTAGCTGAACCCGGGGACACTTTCTCAGTTATGTCCCTCAGTGGGACCCATGAATATAATCAGAAACTTTGGACTTTGATTATGATTCAGTTCTTGAGAGGTTTCCTAAAAAACCCTGGCTTTACCTTGATTTCCCTCTGGTCTGCTGCAGTTCTTCAGGAATGGTTTCAACTCCAAGTATAGAGAAATACTTCAAAGAGCTTCTGAGAAATACACATCCTAATTTTGAAGGTTGTATTTTTATACTGCTGTCTTTAGAGCAGATGTGATTTCAGCGTTCTCTGATTAATATTTTTCTAGAGTCTCTCCTCAGGAGGTCTGGCCTGCTCAGAGAAGCTGTGCCTTGAGGTCTGACCCAGTGTGGACAACTTTGCTCCACATTCCTCAACCCCACCCTGTCTGTCCTCATTCACCTGGGACCTGCTTTGCTTGGAGAGTTAGTTGCACTCAGGGAAAGAAAACTTTTCCTTTTTTTTTCTTAAAACAATCTAAAACTTATAATTTTCCCCACTGAAAACAGACACATCCCTGAGGTGTGTGCCAGCCCAAGGTGCCACCAAGGAGGTTCAGTGCCAGGGATCGGTGCTTTGGGGGTGGTGCCTGGAGTTGGTGCCATCTTTCCTTTCTGCCTTTAACTCCCATCATGCCCCGTGGCCCAACTGAGCCCCATTGGAGCCGGGACTACAACGCCCGTCATGCCCTGCACTCCACAGAAAATCACAGGTGATTACAAAGTCTATTTATTAGCAAAGGATTCAAACAAATACATATTCATAATAATAGCCCTTCCCATCTCCCGCTTCCCATGGTAATTAGCTTGAATAGCTATTAAGCATGTGTGGTTGACTTCTTAGATTAAGTCTGGGGTCGTTTTCATGGGGAGGATTCTTAAGAGGAGGAAGTAGGGCGAGTCTTCCTCACCCTAAACTCTTGACCTTTTCTATCAATGACAATAAAAATGATTTCTGGGGATAGTCCAATTTCTCACCGAATGGGTTTCTCGTTGCATTGTCTATGTTCATTCATGTCTGCTCACTAGTTTCTTCTTTTTCCATTGTAAGTGCAGCTGAGCAAACATGAAATGACAGACAATCAATTATTTAAGTTTCAGATAACTACTCACTTCTAACTTCTAACTTTTAATTATTTTCAACAAAGTAACTAAAATCCTAATTTTCTAAGATTAGTGTTTCACTGCTATTGTGATCATTGCTATTTTGACTGTGTCCTGACTGTGTGAGTGACTGTGTGTGTGATTGGTGAGATGTACCTTTGCTAAGACAGAAGATAGAAGCCCAGATTCACACTTTTTTTGGGGGCCAAAACTGCTGGAGGATGACAAAGCAATTGGGGTGACCATTTAAAATTGCTGCATGCTGTGTCCTGTGTTAAAGAGAGGTGAATACTTTGTCCCTTGATGAAGAGATACCCTTCCCTGCTGTGATTTTAACTTTGGGATTCGGGTTGTGTATGGGGAATTCCTGTTTATGTGGGACAGCATTCCCTGTAACACTTGGTGTTCAGAGTTAACCAGTCCCCTGCCACCGCTGGTCACTGTGTATTTTATAGTAAGATTGCCATCTTGTGACAAAAGTTATAATTGCATCAAACTGGTAATTTTGCCCTGTGTTTCCTCTGTTGTTACTCTAGCTGTGTTGTTGGCTGTGCTGTTGTAGTTTGCTGATAGGAGTGGCTGCTGAAGCTCGAGCCCAAGCTGAAAGAGCCCGGCCGTCTAGGCAGGCTCTTTCTAGATGGCTTCAGCTTGAGACAGGAGAGTTTGTGAATACAGAGGGGAACTGGACCACTGTAAGGCAAGAGGACAGTAGAATAGATAGGGTATTTTTGGGAGGAGTATACTCCAGCCCAACTAGTTCTTTTTTGGCTTTTGACTGGGAACTACCCCCAGTTGAAAGAGGACTTAGAAATCCAGTGAGGTGAGGACGAGCAGGAGAAATTCCTTGTTTTGTGTGTGGGCTGACAATCTTCCACTGGGTATTGGAATGGCATTCACCTTGGGTTCTTCTCTGGCGTCAGAAGTGCGAGAATAGGTGGTATTTTATATCTTAAAGGTGGAGACCTCCGAGTGTGTACCGGAGCTGCTGCAATATTATAACTGGGAGGCAGCGCATGCTAAATGTGAGATAGTAAATTTAGCCTGTGGAGAAAATCATTTGGTCCCTGAGGGCTGGGACTTTTCTGAGGCAGATTGGGAGCGGATGAAAGAACCGTGTAAGTCTAGCAAGACAAATTAGAAGAACTTCCTTCCTGCAGTGTGTGCCCTTGACCCTTGGGAATTCAAGACATAAGGGAGTGGTATTTGTGGACTGTCAGAGTTATAGTGTGGTGGTCTGAGCATATTTTAAATTGTGGCTAGAAGAATAGAAGGGATCCCCCCCCCTCAGTGGTTTGGACTGGATCCTTGAAAATTTGTGAATCCTGTGGACTATTGGATAGAATGAGGAAATGATCAAGTTTATCTGGAAGGAACATATAGAACTTCAGCAGGGATGTCAGGAGCTTTGGACTGGGAACAGCCTGCACAAGAGAGTCTGGTCATTCAAAAGAGAAGAGGAATAGGTTGCTTTTGCGGGTGTTACGAAGCTTTTGGGGCTTCTAGACATTGGCACTCCGAGTAGTTACTGTTACAGTGTAGGACTTGTGGAAAATGTTGATATTGTTCCTCTGACAGACGGCAAGGTCTATGCCCTTAATGTAAATCGAGGCATCGTAACTAAGCTTTTTTCAAGCTTAAGATCCTGAAGTTTGTGTGTGGAAAATCACATTCAGTACCTGCAACTTGGGTGTGCGTGTGGGAGGAACACTGGGAAAGGACTGTGTGGCTGTGTGGAGGGAGATTTGGGTGGAAACAGGATAAGAAAGAAGAGATATCGGGTTGTGCTGGTTTTACATGGAAGTTACCTAAGAGAAAGGCACACACACAGAGGTTTTTCTCTATGAGAACTTCCTCTGTGAGTTGATCAGCCAATGAAAAGCTGATTTAATAACTGACAGCTTGGGAGACCAATTAGAGAAGTTACTTTGCCTCCATGAATCACATTGGTAAAAGTGAGAAGTTCTCTTTTGACTTCCGGCTTGTGAGGAGATAAGGCCAGCCAGTCTGGCTCAGCCCGGCCTGGCCCAGCCCCTCCCCACGCAGCCTGGACAGGCAGGAGTGGGGTGGGATCCAGAGCCACCTCTCCCCCCCCACACCATTTTCAACTAGATCCTAGCTTTCCCCTCCAGTGTGGCCACAGCTCAGCTGGGGCCTTGCTGCCATCTCGAAGCAGCTCTGGGGAGGCAAAGCCCCCCAGCTGCCCAGGCAGCTTGGGGGAAATGCAGCTGGGCTCTGTTTCAGCTGAGCTCCCCCCACGCATTCACTTGCTGGGCTTTGCAGTTTCATGCAGCTTCTCCCACACGGCCTGCGCAGCCTGAAATCCTGGCATGGCTCCAGCATGGCCCTACTCACCTCCTTTACCTTCTGTGTGCAATTTTAGCACTTCCAGTGCTTGGAGAAGCCTGGAGATCTCCTGACCTCACTTGAATGAGAGGAATAAAGCAGAAAGTATGCTAAAGTTAGTAAAGAAAGACCCAAGTTTCTGGATGGGAAGAGATTGAGGAAATGCCATAAAAGATAGCCTGAAAAAACCTTTTTGGCAGCTATTAAGTGGATTGGACTACACTGAAAATTCCTATAAATCATGGAGAAATACATGGGGGGATTAAAGTGTTTGAGAAAAGGATTCTTTGCCCCGAGAGAATGGGGGTCTCTGTTCTGGACAATGGAAAGATGAATAGAGACATTTGATGGAAAAAAGAGATGAAGAGAACTTTTGCTTTTGAACAGCTTGCCCTTAAAAGTAATACCCCATGAGTTTCAAATGACCCATAACACAGCTCTGGAAAGACTGGAAGATGGGAGGAGTTTCACGGTTTCCAGATTTTCCTGGGCGGATGGAAATTGTGAAAGTGAAGACACAAGAGAACTTATTCATTTCTTGGAAAAGAACCGTATGGCCAAAACAAAAAGGAACTTCTCTCTCTAGAGTGAACTGAAATAATTATTTAAGTGAAAGACTGATTGAAGTGTCTATGTTGTTCTTAAGAAATATGGAAGGTGGGGGGGAGGAGGGAGTGATCAAAAAATCATATTCCGAGTTTCTTACATTCTTTATGTTATTAATAAATTTCTTCTTTATGCCCTTTTAAGATTTAGGCCTGCCTTGTCTTTGCTCCTAAATCCTATCTCCAAGAGAAATTAAGTATATTAAAATCAGCAAACCTAAATTAGAGCAATTCAGACTCTCATGTTTCAGGGCAGGTGGGAGTTGGCTCTCAGGAAGCCAAGGGCAGCTTTTGTCTAGGAGCAATCTATGAACACTGGGAATTTTGGAGGTGGAATCCCACTTTGTCCATGGGCACCTGGAGGAGAAGGACAGTTCTTTTCCATCTAAAAGAAAGCCCAGAGCCCCAGTGTTTCAGGGGCACATGAGAAGAGATCCTTGACATGCCAAGGGCAGTTGTACCAGTCAGGCCAAGCCAACCAGACCTGTCACCTGTTCCCTTGTTTCCGTGGGGTCCTGCAGTGTCACAATGGTTGTGTCATATTGGATCCTCGGTTCCATGAGGCCCAGCTGTGTCACACTGGCCTCTTGTTTTCATGGGGTTCTACAGTGTCACAATGGCCCCTGGTTTCCATGAGGCCTTGCATTGTCACAGGGGTCTCCTTGGTGCCACAGTATCACAACTGGTTCCATGTGGACTCACAATGCCAGAAGGGTCTCCTTGGTTCCAGAAGGCCCTGCAGAACCCCTTGATTCAACGAGGCCTCAGAGTGTCATCATGGCCTCCAGGATTCCATGAGGCCTCACAGTGTCACAATGGACCTTTGGTTCCATGGGGTCCTGCACTGTTACATGAATTCTTAGTTCCATGGGGCCCTGCAGTGTCACAATGGACTCCTTGGTTCGATGGTGCCACACAGTGACCAAATCACCCTTTGGCCCGACAAGATCTCCTAATGTCACAATGGTTCCTTGCTTCCATGAGGCCTTGTAGTGTCAAAAGGGACTGCTTGGTTCCATGGGGCTGCAAAGTGTCACAATAGTCTCCATGATTTGCTGAGGCCCTGCAGGATCACAACAGACCATTGATTTCATGAGACCCCAGTGTGTTACAATGGCCCCTTGCATCCATTGAGCCCCTCAGTGTGACTATGGTTTCCGTGGTTTCAAAAGGCCCTGAAATGCAAGAATGGCCCTTTTGTTTTATAAAGCCTCCAATTGTAAAAATGGCCTCCACGGTTTCATGAAGCCCTGCTGTGTCACAATGAACCCTTGGCTCCATGATGCCCCATAGTGTCACCATGGCCTCCTTGGATCTGCAGTATAACATTGGTTCCATGTGGCCGAACAGTGTCACAATGGCCCCTTAGTTCCATGAGGCCTTTCTCTGTCACAAGGTTTCTCAGGGCAACAGTGGTCTCCTTGGATCAGCAGTGTCAATATGGACCATAGGTTCCATGTAACCCCACGCTGTTGAAATGGATTTTGGTTCCATGAGCTTCCACAGTTTCAAAAAGCCCCTTTGTTCCTTCAGGTTCTGCAGCGTAACAGTTGACTCCTTGGTTCTGTGAGGCCCCACTGTCACCAAATCTTCAAAATATCAGAATAAGACTCCTTAACACTACTTAGGTGAAGAGATGGCATAATTTTTTTCAGGCCTCGGGTCCAATTTGGGATAAGTCCTAACCTTATGTGGACACATGATTGTACAAGTGTGTTTCTTATATTCATTAACAATATGTATATTAAAATTTACTCATTTCCATAAAAGCCAGCCCAAGTTCCCAGGTTCAGTCCTTATTTTCTCTATCACTGCACCCTTAACCCAGGTGTCTTCTTCTCTTCCAACCATCTTGGCTGGGAAAGTAGTCTATGCATGCGTTGTTTCAGTTCTAAAAGTTCACAGGCAAAATAGAAATTGAATAACCCTTTTGGTGTCAAGGCCAAGGCTCTGTGTGGCCAGGCAGAGGCAGGCAGGATGCAGAGCTGTCAGCAAAGGAAGGGGCCAGCCAGGTGGGGCAGCCGGGGGATGCCGACAGCCTGCAGGGACAGAGGCACAGGGCATGGACACCGTAGGACAGCCTGGGCTGCAGAGGGCACAGGGATGGGCAGCAGCTGAAAGGCCCTGCCAGAGCCAACTCCTGCAGCACTTGGGCCATGGCTGCTGGCCCTGGGCCCTTGGCCAGCAGGGGACAAGTGAGCCTTGCTGTGCTGGGGCCTCATTGCCTCCTTGTCCCTGCTCAGCAGCCTGGCAGGGGCTGCCCCATGGTCCTGCCCTTGGCATTGCACATCCCCAGAGCCCAGTGGCCTGGGAAGAGCCCTGAGCAATGAGGGAGGGACAGGATGTGCCTTGCCAGAGGCTGGGGCTCAGGCCTTGGCCCTTTGCATTCCTGAAACACATCCAGGTTTGCTCAGCATCAGAGACACCTTTCCCTTGTTTGTCCCCACCTGTCATCACTGCCTCCAGTGTTCTGCTCTAACTGGAACCTGGCTGTGAATTCAAAATTCAAGGAATTCTCAGAACATTGGGTCTCTAAGTAAGAACTTAAAATTAAACTCAGTTAAGTAGAGATAGGTTTTGCTTTAGAATTTAAGATACTGAAAAAATAAGCAGTAGTAGTTAGAAAGGTAACAAGAAGTTTTAGAGTGTAGCATTGCAAGTTTGTGTGTTATGATATAATTGGCTAACAAAGTTCACACTGTAGTATGAGTCAATAAGACAAAATACCTTAAAATAAGCTAGAAACAAAAATATCTCTGTTTAAATAATTTTATTTGTTAATTAATCCTTAAAAGACTTTGTAACTATAAGTCTTCTGACTTCTAAGCCATGCTGTGACCATCTGTGAGACAAACTTACCCTTTCTGCCTGAATAGAAAATAAATAAACTATGCTTTCTAAAGCAACTTAGAAATCCTTTCTCTCTGCTTTGTTTGTAAAAAAGAAAACTCCCCACAAAATAATGTACCATAAAAACAATAAGCTCAATCTTTAAAAATATATAATAAAAACAATAAACCCACATTTTAAAAACATAATGTATAAACAATAAACGTGCACCTGAGGACTCTTTTTCAGTCATGTCCCTCAGTGGGACCCATTAGGACCTCAGGAAACTTTGGACCTTGAATCTGACTTTGAATTCTTGAAAGGTTACTTTTCCCCCTTTACTCTATTTTTTCTGACCTGACATCATTGTCATCAATTTTCTGGTCTAATTCAACTCTTGGGAAACTTTCTCCTTCATGTTTATCAGTGGGACTCACTAAAAGTAGGAGAAACTTTGGAGTTTGAATCTGAATTTGAGTTCTTGAGAGGTTTCTTCAACTCCCTCTCAGGGACTGATATTCAGGGACTCAGCCCCAACTCCTGAGTGAGTCAATAAAGTCCTTGTGCTGTGTCTGTTTTGCTGAGCTGGGCCTGGCTCCTGGCAAAGGCAGCCCTGAAGAGAGAGAGCCAATATTTCCAAAGTATTATTTGGAGCTCCTCGGCAACACCAAATGCACACTGGGGCTCATTGGGATCAAGCAAGTCCTGACAAACCATGGCTCTGCCTTGATTTCCCTTTGGTCTGGTGCAGTTCATTACCACGGTTTTTACCTCCAGTTACGGAGAAATATTTGAAAGAGCTTCTTAGAAATATCCATTCCTATTTTAAAAGGTGTATTTTATTACTATTCTCTTCAGAGAAGAGATGATTGCAGTGACTGATATTGATTCAGGGTCTCTCCTCAGGAGGTCTGGCCTGCTCAGAGAAGCTGTGCCTTGAGGTCTGACCCAGTGTGGACAACCTTGCTCATTATTCCCCAACCCCACCCTGTCTGTCCTCACTCACCTGGGACCTGCTTTGCTTGCAGAACTGGCTGCACCCAGGAAAAGAGATGTTTCTCTTTTTTTTTTTTTTTTGTTCTTAATTTTTGAAGCAATGTAAAACTCCTTATTTTCCCCACTGCAAACAGACAGATCCCTCAGGTGTGCGCCAGCCCAAGGTGCCACCAAAACCACTCCAGAGCTACCCTGGGCCAGCTGTGAGGACGGATCATCATCCCAACCTCATTAGGTAACTGCCAGGGGCTGTGGCCATGGACACTGCACTGACCCCACTGCTGGGTTTAGGTGCCACTGCAACTGTGAGAAGTTCAAATTTCTTTGGAAACACTGGGGAGGACTGGGACATACTGGGGCATACTGGGAAGGCTATAGGAAACACTGGGACATACTTGGAGTTATACTGGAGCGGACTGGGAAAACCTGGGAACACTGGGAATGCTGAGGGGGGAATCTGGCCATGGACCACCTAAAACTCCTGCCATGCCCGCACCCTAAAGAGCCCATTTAGAGCTCCCCAAGTTCCCCCAAGTGCTTTCAACCATATATATTCAACAATGACAACCTCAAGTCACGGCTTGGATACAAAGGCTCCCCTAAGTGCCTTCCCCCATCCCAAAAATCCCTGCCGGAGCCACTTCCGGGACTACAGCTCCCATCATGCAATGCGGTTCCTGTAAAGTTCTATTCCATCCAGGACTTCATCTCCCATCATGCCTTGCACCTGACCAAGAGACATTGCAGCTGCACCTAGAACTCCAATGATGCTCCGCAGCCCTATTAAACTGTATTATACTCGCATCTACAACTCCCATCATCCCCCAGAGCAGAGAGCCCGTTAGAGCCCCCAGGTACCCGCCCGGAACTTAAAGGTTCCAGATTCCCCTCCCTGGCCTCTGAGAGCCCCCCTGTTCCACCAAGACTTCCCCCAGATCCCGAAAGGTCCATCAGAATCCCTCTGCGCCCTGCCCAGTGCCAACCCACCTCCCCGAAGTGTCCTCCAGACCCTCAAGGTCTCTCTAAATTCCCTCCCTAGACACAAAACTGCCCCAAATGCACTCCAGAAATATCTCCATGGAACCCAAAGTGGCCACCGTTATCCTGTACGAGAAAATGATAGCGAAGAAAAAAAAAGGGACTAAAAATAGGAGCAATTATCATAAAGAGGTATAAATCACAAAGGGGTTTCTTAGTGTTCACCCAAATATTCAGTTTTTGTTTCACCCAATCCTCTGAGGACCCATATATGGGCCAAAACACATTCTTTGAGATTTCCTTCCCACCCCATACTTCCACACAGTAGTGTATCATTTTAGCTTTGTCTTTTCCCTGTGTGCCTAAAAAATGTTCCCAATTATCTAACAGAAATCCTAAGGGACTTTCTCTAGGTATAGGTGGGAGCCTAATGCTCACAGGGGGCTTACTCTTCCCCTGTCCCATTCTTCCGGAGTGCCTTCAATCACACAATCAACTCTCGCTTCCCCTGGTTCGTGGCCCAAGCCCTCGCGGGTCTATGGGAATCGCACTACTGAGGGTCCGCTCTCACTTGGGAGTCTGGCTGCCAGCCCCGTCTCGTCCACACACCACACAGTCGCACTCCGGGATCCCAACCCCGCCCGGATGGTTCCGTAATACTTACGTCCCCCGCTGCGTCTTCGTCCGGACCTTGTGCACAAGCTTTAAGGGGTGTATTGGGCCCTCGAACCTCCTTTGCTTTCCTCTTTTCCTCACTTTAGGTTCGTCGGTCGGGGCTGGGATGAAATCCAAGTCCCGGGGCCACCGGGTCGGTGGGGCGCCCCCCCTTTAGACAAGGAATTTTTCCCGAATTCCGATCCGAGTCGCAGCACCAGGTTGTTATAAATAAGCACAACGGGCCTTAAAAAGCCAATTATGTAGCCAATTTATTATTACAGAAAAGAGTAAGCAAAGATGCAGAGCTGGGCGACGGGGGGGAAGGGTCTCTGCCTTCCCCAAAATCCACCGCTGCACCGATTGTGTTTCGGGTCCCCCTTTTTAGGGTCTCCGCTTTCTCTGCCAGGTCATCCTTCCGGCCACTTTGCGCTTGCTCCGTCAGTTGCTAGGGGTCTTTTCCTGTCTCCTGGTGGTTTTTGATGAGGGTTCATCGCGGTCTTTTTGGCATCTCCTTTCTTGAACCTAGCGCTGCAATTATCTACAGGCATTTGTGAACATGCAAAGGCTAGCGATTATCCCGTCCTTGCGGGCTCGCCAGCAAGGCGGGATAATTTACAACCAGCTTCCTTTCAAGGTCTGTTAGATAAGTGAGGCAAAAGGCTTATCTAAACAAAGCAGGACACTAGGGCAGTTAACTGTCTCACTGCCAGACACTAGGCGGGCAAAAGGTCCCTCTTTTTATTACATTACCTATCCCATGTAGGGTTGTTTGTTTATACACTCTTTTCCTCAATGAGTAATAGACAGTGAACAAAAGGTCACTTGTTTCATCACAGGTTCCATGAGGCCCAGCTGTGTCACACTGGCCTCTTGTTTGCATGGGGCTCCACAGTGTCACAACGGTCCCTTGCTCCCACAATGCCTTGCAGTGTCAGAATGCTTTCCTTGGTTCCATGGGACTGCACAATGACACAATGGCCCCATGGTTCCATGAGTCTACAGAGTGTCACAATGGTCTCCACTATTCCATAAGGTCCTGCAGGGTCCCAACGGCCCCTTGGATGCACGAGTCCTTTCTTCCATGAGGCCTTGCAGAGTCACAGGGCTCTCCTTGGTACCACAGTATCGGGATATAAATGTTACAAGAGATGGAGCAAATGAGAGACTTTGTAGGAGGTGGTTTATTGTCTTATGGCATCAGTCTCATAGAAGGGTGAGACATTAAAGGTGTTACCTCCAATGCCACAATATCAGAAGCCACTTAATTAATGGTTGCAATGCCTTTTGTTTGTTTTTTAGCCAATCAATTACTTTTACAAAGCTTGTTAGTCTCTTTTCACACCAATCATTACTTACTTTGCTTTTCAGGGCTTTGCTGCCATGCCTCATTTGTCAGAAAATCATATAACGCTTCAAAAACTTATATTGATACATCCTTAAATTCTAACTAACTTTGTAACAGTTTCTATTGCTAAACTTTAAAATCCTTCATTATCTTACTTAACATACTTCTTATCTAATACATGCTCCTGTTTGCTTAAAACATATTTTTATTTAAATTACAAACCTATGTTCTTCTTTTATGTCTATTTTACTTCTAATGCTCTATTTCTCCAAGCTTTCTCCAAGGTCTTAGGTCAAACCTTGTACCCATCTCTGTCTCTGATCCTGTATGCACAAGGCCCTGAGAGCTCTCTGTGCCTTCATTTCCCTCACCTCAGTATCACAATGGACCCTTGGTTCCATGTGGACTCACAATGGCAGAAGGGTCTCCTTGGTTCCACGAGGCCCTGCAGAGCCCCTTGATTCTAGGAGGTCTCAAAGTGTCATCATGGTCTCCAGGATTCCATGAGGCCCCGCGATATCACAATGGACCTTTGGTTCCATGGGGTCCTGCACTGTTACATGAATCCTTAGTTCCATGAGGCCCCAGTGTCACAATGGACCCCTCGGTTCAATGGTGCCACACAGTGACACAATCACCCCTTGGCCCAACAAGACCCCACAGTGTCACAATGGTTCCTTGCTTCAGTGAGGCCTTGCAGTGTCACAATGGACTCCTTGGTTCCATGGGGCTACAAAGTGCCACAGTGGCCCCTTGGTTCAGTGAGGACTGTGATGCCTTAAGATTTTAGCCTTTATATTTTTCAAATCCTGTACTGCATTAGTGCATAACTCTAAACTCCATATAAAGTGTTAGTTAACTGTCTTCAGATTTTGGTCACACAAAACAATTCCTCTAGGCCTGAAACTCAAGGACACCCTAAAGCCTCAGGCTCGGAAAAGTATATAAAATAGTGAATTGCTGGGGGAGTAAACTGGTGGAATATGGCTTCATTACTGAAAGCTGTGATTGGAGCATTAACCCCTGATATGCAAATGAACTAAACTTATATCTGTCTGAAATTTAATGACCATCGTCCACCTTAGGTGGAGCCTCTGGGAGACTTTTGACTGCCCAAGGCATATATATTGAATGCCTTTAATAAATACTCATTTTATTCTTTTAACCTTGTCTAGCCTCTGTTCTAGGTAGCCACAATGTGGCATCACAATAGTCTCCATGAGTCTATTGATGATGACAGCCTGCAGGGACAGAGGTGTAGGGCATGGACACTGTAGGACAGCCTGGGCTGCAGAGGGCACAGGGATGGCAGCAGCTGAAAGGCCCTGCCAGAGCCAACTCCTGCAGCACTTGGGCCATGGCTGCTGGCCCTGGGCCCTTGGCCAGCAGGGGACAAGTGAGCCTTGCTGTGCTGGGGCCTCATTGCCTCCTTGTCCCTGCTCAGCAGCCTGGCAGGGGCTGCCCCATGCTCCTGCCCTTGGCATTGCACATCCCCAGAGCCCAGTGGCCCGGGAAGAGCCCTGAGCAATGAGGGAGGGACAGGATGTGCCTTGGCAGGGTCTGGGGCTCAGGCCTTGGCCCTTTGCATTCCTGAAACACATCCAGGTTTGCTCACCATCAGAGACACCTTTCTCTTGTTTCTCCACACCTGTAATCAGTGCCTCCATTGTTCTGCTCTAACTGGAACCTGAGGACACTTTCTGAATCGTGCCCCTCAGTGGGACCCATTAAAAGTTAAAGAAACTTTGGAATTTAAATTTCACTTTGAGTTTTTAAGATGATTTTGAACACACTCTCAGGGGCTGAGTCTGATGTAATCAGCACCAAAGCCCTGAGAGGGTCATTAAATTCCTTGTGCTGTGTCTCTGCTGCTAAGCTGGGGAGGCCTCCTGGCACAGAGCGAGATTCCAGTGACCAAAAAGAGCTTAAAAACACATTTCTCTTGATGAGCAGCTCTTCTTCCAGCCCAGTAGGGCTGGGGCACTGCCTGCAGCCACCCTGGGCACAGCACAGAGGCACAGAGAGCTTCAATCAGTCAGGGCTGGGAAGATGCTCAGAGGTGGCTGGTGCAGAATCACTCCCAGTCCTTGACACAGGAAGCCTCTGGCTGCAGGACAATGCAGCTGCAGCTCCTGGAGTGATCTCCTAAAGCTGGAACATCCCAATGCCTGCAGACTCTGTGAGTACATTCTCTGATTATCTCTTGTGTAGAGCAGCCAGGGCTGCCCAGAGCTCTCCTGCAGAGCAGGGTCCTGCAGCCCAGGGCACTGTGCTGGGGCAGGGACTCTGCTGCCTGCCAGGGACAGCTCTCAGCCAGCCCTGGGAGCTGCCCACAGCACTGGGGGACAAGGTCTGGGTGGTAGAAGAAAGCTGATAAGGCTTGGAAGTGTTCTTCTTGTGTGGTGAGGATGCCGCATTGTACAGAACTGCTTATCCCAGCATGAGATTTAACTACAGAACATTTCCAAGTTGATTATACAGTCAGAACAGGAAGTCAGAGGCTGTGAAAATGGAAACCCCTGCTTTTTTAAACTAGTGGTCTCTGTTGCCTGGATGGGAAACTGCACATTGATACTGCTTTCTAAGTTCAGGTCGAGAAAAAGAAAAATTTCTTTCAAGTCTGAATAAACATGGAAAAGAAAGAAATCAGCACAGGGTCCCTTACAGACAGCATCAGGGCTGCTTTTCCAGCCCCACAGGGTTGCTGTGATGATGCCATCAGAGCCTGCAGAGGTAGAGCTGGCCCTGGACAGTGCCCTGTGCTGGGTGGGGTCTGCAGTGCAGAGCTGAGCCCCCAGGGCTGGGCTGGGCTCTGGCAGCACTGGCAGGGCCCAGCCCTGGGCACAGGGAAGCAGCTGCTGGCAGGGACAGCTCCAGGCAGCAGAGCCCTGGGCAGTC
>JAREIS010001792.1:0-38638 GCA_030060385.1 Muscicapa striata striata
GGGGCAGGCTGGCCGGCGGCAGCATCCGCCTACCGCCAGAGGATGGTGCTGAAGTGGCCCGCGGCGCCCGGTGTGAACAGGTGTACCCTTCTTTGAGGCGGCTGCTGGAGACCAGGTGTACCCGGCTCCAGGGCCGGCCGGCCGGCAGCCTCCACCTACCGCCGGAGAGGAGGCGCTGCAGCAGCCCACGGCGCCGAGGTGAACAGGTCTCACGCTTCTCGGGGTGGCCGCCGGAGACCAGGTCTGCCCGGCTCCGGGGCGGCCCGCCCGGCCGGCATCCGCGTTCGGCGGGCCCGGGGAGGGCGCTGCAGCGGCCCGTGGCGCCCGGGGTTAACAAGTCTAATTTTCTCCGTGGCGGCAGCCGGAGACTAGGTGTACCCGCTTCCCGGGTCCGGCCGGCCCGGCGGCGGCATCCGCCTCCCGGGGGTAGGGCGCTGAGCGGCCCGTGGCGCCGGGGTGAACAGATCTACCCTTCTCCTTGGCAGGCGTCGGAGACCATGTCTACCTGTCTCCAGCGCCGACCGGCCCACAGACCGGCGGCATCCGCCTGCTGCCGGCGGAGAGGAGCTGCAGCGGCCCGCGGCGTTAGGGTGAAAAAGTCTACCCTTCTCCGGGGCTGCCGCCGGACACACGGTCTACCTGGCTGCGGGGCCGGCCGGCCGGCCGGCGGTATCCACCTGCCACAGGCAGAAAGGGCTCTGCAGCGGCCTGCGGCACAGGGGTGAACATGACTACCTTTCTTTGTGGTGGCCGCGGTGACCAGGTCTACCCGGCTCAAGAGCCGGCAGGCCGGCCCGCGGAATCCGTCTCCCACCGGCGGGGAGGGCGCTGCAGCGGCCCGCGGCGCCGGTGTGAACAGGTCTACCCTTCTCCGTGCCGGCCGCCAGAGACCAGGTCTACCCGGCTCCAGGGCGGGCCGGCCAGCCGGCTGAATGCGCTTTCTTCCGGAAGAGGAGGGACACCGCAGCGGCCTGCGGCGCGGTGGTTAACAAGTCTACCCTTCTCTGGGGCATCCGCTGGAGTCCAGGTCTACCCAGTCCTGAAGCCGGCTGGCCAGCGGAATCCACTTGCCGCCGACCGGCGAGGGCGCTGCAGCAACCCGCGGCTTCAGAGTGAACAGGTCTACCCTTTTATGGGGCGGCCGCCGGAGACCAGGTCTACCCGGCATCAGGGCCGGCCGGCCGGCCGGCAGCATTCACCTGCCGCCGCTAGGAGGGGGCTGCAGCAACCCGCGGCGCCAAGGTGAAGAGGTCTACACTTCTCCGGGGCGGACACCGGAGACCAGGTCTACCCGGCTCTGGGTCCGCCCGGCCGGCAAAATCAACCTGCCGACCCCGGCAATGGAGCTGCAGCGGCCCGCGGCTCCGGGGTGAACAGGTGTACCCTTCTCTGGGGCAGCGGCCGGAGACCAGGTCTACCCGGCTCCGGGGCTGGCAGGCCGGCCGGCGGCATCCGCCTGCAGCTGGAGGGGTGGGCGCTGCAGTGGCCAGTGGCGGCGGGGTGAACAGATCTACACTTCTCCAAAGCGGCCGCGAAAGACCAGGTCTACCCGGCTCCGGGGCCGGCCGTTTGGCAGGGGCGTCTGCCTCACGCCGGCGGGGAAGACTCTGCAGCGGCCCGCGGTGTCGGGGTGAACAGGTCTACCCTTCTCCGGGGCTGCGCTCAGAGACCAGGTCTACCTGGCTCCGGGGTGGGCCGGCCGGCAATCGACATCCGCCTGCCGCCTGCAGAGAGGGCGCTACTGCGGCCCGCGGCGCCGGTGGGAACAGGTCTACCCTTCTGCGGGGCGGCCGCCGGAGACCCGGTCTACCTGCCTTCGGGGCCGGCCGGCCGGCGGTATCCCCGTGCCGCTGGCGAGGCCGGCGCTGCAGCGACCCGCAACGCCGGGTTGAACAGGTCTACCCTTCACCGGGGCGGCCGCCGGAGTCCAGGTCTATCTGGGTTCGGGGCAGGCCGGCAGGCGGAATCTACCTGTCGCCGCCGGCGAGGGTGCTGCAGCGGCCCGCGGCTCTGGTGTGAACAGGTCTACCCTTTTATGGGGCGGTCGCCGGAGACCAGGTCTACTCGCCTCCGGGGCCGGCAGGCCGGCCGGCGGCATCCGCCGGCCGCCAAAGGGGAGTGCGCTGCAGCTGTCCGCAGCCGCGGGGTGAACAGGTCTACACTTCTCCGCAGCAACCGCCGGTAACCTGGTCTACCTGCTTCCGAGGCTGTCCGGCCTGCCAGCGGCATCAGTCTCCCGCCGGCGGGTAGGGCGCTGCAGCGGCCCGCATCGCAGTGGTGAACAGGTCTACCCTTCTCCGGGGCGGCCGCTGGAGACCAGGTCTACCCGGGTCGGTGGCCTGCCAGCCGGCGGAATCCACCTGACGCCGCCGGCAAGGGCGCAGCAGTGGCCCGCGGCTCGGGGGTTAACAGGCCTACCCTTCGCTTGGGCAGCCGCTGGAGACCAGGTCTACCCGGCTCCGGGGCCGTCCGGGGGGCAAGATCCACCTGCCGCTGCCAGCGAAGGCGCTGCAGCGACCCGCGGCTCCGGAGTGAACACGTCAATCCTTCTCCGGGGCGGCCGCCGGAGTCCAGGTCTACCCGGCTCCGGGGCCGGCAAGCCGGCCGTCGGCATCCGCCTGTAGCCAGAGGGGAGGGCGCTGCAGCGGCCCGCAGCAGCGGGGTGAACAGGTGTAAACTTCTCTGAAGCAACCGCCGGTAACCAGGACTACCCGGTTCCGTAGCCGCCCAGCCGGCCAGCGGCATCTGCCTCCCGCCGGCGGGGAGGGCGATGCAGCGGCCCGCGGCGCCGGTGTGAACAGGTCTACACTTTTCCGGGGCGGCCGCCGGAGACCAGGTCTACCCGGGCCAGGGGACGGCCGGCCGACCGGCGGTATCCGCCTTTCGTCAGAGAGGAGGGCGCTGCAGCGGCCCGTGGCGCCGGAGTGAACAGGTTTACCCTTCTCCAGGGCGTCCGCCAAAGACCAGGTCTCCCCAGCTCCGAGGCCGGCAGGCTGGCTGGCGGCATCCGCCAGCCGTTGGAGGGGAGGGAGCTGCAGCGGCCCGCGGCGCTGGGTGAAGAGGCCTACCCTTCTCCGGGGCGGCCGCCGGAGACCATGTCTACCCGGCTCCAGGGCCGGCCGGCCGGCCGACGACTTCCGCCTATTGCCGGCGGGGAGGGCGCTGCAGCGGCCCACGGCTCCGGAGTGTACAGGTCTACCTTTCTCAGGGGCGGCCGCCAGTGTCCAGGTCTACCCGGTTCCAGGGCCGGAAGGCCGGCCGGCAGCATTCGCCTGTAGCCGGAGGGGAGGGCGCTGCTGCGGACCGCAGGCGCAAGTTGAACAGGTCTACACTTCTCCGAAGCAACAGCCGGTAACCAGATCTACCCAGCTCAAAGGCCGGCCGGCCGGCCAGCGGCATCCGCCTCCCGCCGGCGGGGAGGGAGCTGCAGCTACCCGCGGCGCCGTTGTGAAGAGGTCTACCCTTCTCCAGGGCGGTCACCGGAGACCAGGTCTACCTAGCTTCGGGGCCTGCCGGCCTGCTGGCAGCATCTGCCTACCGCCGGCAAGCAGGGCTTCGAAGCGGCTACGGCGCCGGGGTGAACAGGTCAACCCTTCTCTGGGGCGGATGCCGGAGACCAGGTCTACCCGGCTCCGGGGCCGGCCGGCCGTCAAGATACACCTGCCGCTGCCAGCGAGGGCGCTGCAGCAACCCTGTGGCTCCGGAGTGAACAGGTCTACCCTTTTCCGGGCGGTCGCCAGAGTCCAGGTATACCCGGCTCCGGGGCCGGCAGGCCGGCTAGCGGCATCCGCCTGTAGCGAGGGGGTAGGGATCTTCAGCGGCCCGCATCTGCGGGGTGAACAGGTTTACACTTCTCCGAAGCATCCGCCGGTAACCAGGTCTACCCGGTTCCGAGCCCCCTGGCCGCCCAGCGGCATCCCCCTCACGCCGGCAGGGAGGGTGCTGCAGCGGCCTGCGGCGCCGGTGTGAACAGGTCTACCCTTCTCTGGGGCGGCCACTGGAGACCAGGTCTCCTCGGCTGTAGGGCCGGCCGGCCAGCGGGATCCACCTGCCGCTGCCGGCTAGGGCGATGCAGCAACCCGCAGCTTCAGAGTGAACAGCTCGCCCTTTCTCCGGGGCGGCAGCCGGAGACCAGGTCTGCCCGGCTCCGGGGACGGCCGGCCCGCCTGGGGAATCCGCCTTCCGCCGGAGGGGAGGCGCTGCAGCGGCCCGTGGCAGAGGGGTGAACAGGTCTACCCTTTGCCGGGGCGGCCGCCTGAGACCAGGTCTACCTGGCTCCGGGGCCGGCGGCCAACGGGGTCCTCCTGCCGTCGCCGGCGAGCGCGCTGCAGCAGCCCACAGCTTTAGGATGAACAGGTCTACCCTTCTCCGGGGCGGCAGCCGGAGACCATGTCTACCGGGATCCGGGGCTAGCAGGCCGGCCGGCGGCATGCGCCTGCCGCAGGAGAGGAGGGCGCTGCAGAGGCCAGTGGCGCTGGGGTGAATAGGTCTACCTTTCTCCGCGGCGGCCGCCGAACACCAGGTCTACCCGGCTCCGGGGCTGGCCGGCCGGTTGGCGGCATCCGCCTGTTTCGGCAGGAAGGGCGCTGCAGCGGCCCGCGGCGCCGGGGTGAACAGATGTACCCTTCTCCGAGTTGGCCGCCGGAGACCAGGTCTACCCTACTCCGGGGCCGGCCGGCCGGCCTGCGACATCCGCCTCCCGTTGGCGAGGAGGGCGCTGCAGCGGCCTGCGGCGCCGGTGTGAACAGGTTTACTCTTCTCCGGAGCGGCCCCCGGAGACGAGGACTATCCGGCGCCGGGGTGAACAGTTCTAACTTTCTTTGTGGCGGCCACCAGGACCAGGTCTACCCGGCTCCGGGGCCGTCCGGCAGGCCAGCGGCATCGGCCTGCCTCCGGGAGAGAGGGCGCTACAGCGGCCTGCGGCGCCGGGGTGAACAGGTTTACTCTTCTCCGGAGCGGACCCCGGAGACGAGGTCTATCCGGCTCCGGGGCCGGCCAGCTGTCCGGCGGCATCCGCCTTCCGTCGGCGTGGAGGGCGCTGCAGCGGCCTGTGGCGCCCGGGTGAACAGGTCTACCCTTGTCCAGGGCGGCCGCCGGAGGTCATGTCTACCTGGCTCTGGGGCCAGCCGGCCGGCCGGCAGAATCCGCCTGCAGCCGGAGAGTAGGGCGCTGCAGCGACCAGCGGCGCCGGGGTGAACAGGTCTACACTTGCCCGGGGCCCCCGCCGGAGACCAGGTCTACCCGGCTCCAGGGCCGGACGGCCGGTTGGTGGCATCCGCCTACCGCCAGCTTGGAGGGAGCTGCAGCGGCCCGTGGTTCCGGGGTTAACAGGTCTACCGTTCTACGGGTCGGCCACCTGAGACCAGGTCTACCCGCTTCCGGGGACGGCCGGCCCTGAAGCGGCACCCACCTGCCGATGGCGGGGAGGGCACTGAAGCGGCCCGTGGCGCCGGGGTGAACAGATCAACTTTTCTCCGAGGCGGCCGCCGGAGACCAGGTCTAGTCGGTTCCGGAGCCGGCCGGCCCTCTGGGGTATCCACCTGCCGCCGGCGGGGAGGGGGCTGCAGCAGCACGCGGCACAGGAGTGAACAGGTCTACCCTTCTCCGGGGTGGCCGCCAGAAAGCAGGTCTACCCGGCTCTGGGGCCGGCCGGTCAGCCGGCGGAATCCACCTTTTGCCGGAAGGGGAGAGGGCTGCAGCGGCCCGCCGTGCTGGGATGAACAGGTCTACCCTTATCTGGGGCCGCCGCTGGAGACCAGGTCTACCTGGCTCCGGGGCTGGCCAGCCGGCCGGCGGCATCCTCCTACTGCCGGAGAGGAGGGCGCTGCAGCAGCCTGCGGCGCCAGGGTGAACAGGTCTACTCTTCTCCGGGGCGGCCACCGGAGACCAGGTCTACCCGGCTTCGGGGCCGGCCGGCCGGCCGGCGGCGTCCGCCTACCGCCGGCGTGGATGGCGCTACAGCAGCCCGCGGCGCCGGGCTGAAAAGGTCTACTCTTTTTTGGGGCGGCCACTGGAGACCAGGTCTACCCGGCTCCAGGGCCGGCCGGCCGGCTGGCGGCATCCACCTCTTGCCGGCGGGAAGGGCGCTGCAGCGGCCCGCGGCGCCGGGGTGAACAGATCTACCTTTCTCCGAGTCAGCCGCCGGAGACCATGTCTACCCGATTCTCGGGCCGGCCGGCCATCCGGCTGCATCCGCCTGCCGCCAGCGGTGAGGGTGCTGCAGCGGCCCGTCGCGCCGGTTTGAACAGATCTCCCTTTCTCCAAATCGGCCGCCGGAGACCAAATCTAGTCGGTTCCGGGGCCGGCCGGCCCTACGGCGCCATCTGCCTCGTGCCGGCAGGGAGGACGCTGCAGTGGCCCGTGGCGCCTGGGTGAACAGGTCTAACCTTCTCCGGGGCGGCCGCCGGTGACCAGGTCTACCTGGCTTCGAGGCCTGCTGGCCAGCCGTAAGCATCCGCCTACCGCCGGAGGGGCGGGCGCTAAAGCGGCCCGCTGCGCGGGGTAATCAGGTCTAACTTTCTCCGGGGCGGCCGCCGGAGACAAGGTCTACCTGGCTCCAGGGCCGGCCGGCCGGCGGCATCCGCCTGCCACCGGAGAGCAGGGCGCTGCAGCGACCAGCGGCGCCGGGGTGAACAGATCTACACTCCCCCGGGGCTCCCGCCGGAGACCAGGTCTACCCAGTTCCAGGGCCAGACGGCCTGCCGGCGGCATCCGCCTACCGCCAGCTTGGATGGAGCTGCAGCGGCCCGTGCCTCCGGGGTTAACAGGTCTACCCTTCTCCGGGGCGGCCGCCGGAGACCAGGTCTACATGGCTTTGCGGCCTGCCGACCGGCTGGCATCATCCGCCTGTTGCCGCCGGTGGAGGGGGCGCTTCAGCGGCCCGTGGCGCCGGGGTGAACAGGTCTACCCTTTGCTGGGGCGGCCGCCGGAGATCAAGACTACCCGGCCTTGGGGCCGGCCGGCCGGCCGGCGGCATTCACCTGCGGCCGGCGGGGAGGGCGCTGCAGCGGCCCGTGGCGCCGGGGTGGACAGGTCTACACTTCTCCGGGCGGACTTCGGAGACCAGGTCTACCCGGCTCCGGGGCCAGCCGGCCTGGCATCGGCATCTGCGTGCAGCCGGCGAGGAAGGGCACTGCAGCAGCCCGTGGCACCGGGATGAACAGGTCTACCTCTCTTTTTGTCGGCCGTCGGAGACCAGGTGTAACCGGCTCCTGGTCCGGCCGGCCGGCGGGGTCCACCTGCCTGCCCTGCAAGGGCGCTGCAGCGGCCCTTGGCTTTCGATTGAACAGGTCTACCCTTCTCCTGGGCGGCCATGGGAGACCAGGTCTACCCGGCTCCGGGGCCGGCCGGCCGGCCATCGGCATCTGCCTGCAGCCGGCGAGGAGGGAGCTGCAGCGACACGTGGCGCCGGGGTGAACAGTTCTAACTTTCTTTGTGGCAGCCGCCGGAGACCAGGTCTACCCGGCTCCGCGGCCCACTGGCCGGCCCTGGGAATCCGCCTCCCGCCAGCGGGGAGGGTGCTGCAGCGACCCGTGGCGCCGGGGTGAACAGGTCTACCTTTCTCAAGGGCGGCAGCCGGAGACCAGGCCTACCCAGGTCCGGGGCTGGCCGGTCGGCTGGCGGCATCCACCAGTCGCCAGCGGGAAGAGAGCCGCAGCGGCGTGCTTCGTTGGGGTGAACAGGTCTACCCTTCTCCAAGGCAGCCGCCGGTGACCAGGTCTACCCGGCTCCGGGGCCAGTTGGCCGGCCGACTAAATCCGCCTTCCGCTGGAAGGGGAGGGCGCTGCAGCGGCCCACGGTGCGGTGGTGAACAGGTCTAGCCTTCCCTGGGCGGCCGCCGGAGACCAGGTCTACCCGGCTCCAGGGCCGGCAGGCCGGCCGGCGGCATCCGCCTGCCTCAGGCGGGGAGGGCGCTGCAGCGGCCCGCTGCGCTGGGGTGATCAGGTCTACCGTTCTCCGGGGCGGCCGCCGGAGACCAGGTCTACCCGGCTCCAGGGCCGGCCGGCCGGCCGGCGGCATGCATCTTCCGCCGGCGGGGCGGGCGCTGCAATAGCCCGTGGCGCCGGTGTGAACAGGTCTACCCTGCTCCGGGTCGGCCGCCGGCGACCAGGTCTCCCCGGCTCCGGGGCCGGCCGCGCGGTTGGCGGAATCTGCCGGCTGCCGGTGGCGAGGCCGCTGCAGCGGCCCTCGGCGCCGGGGTGAATAGGTCTACCCTTCTTTGTAGTGGCCGCCGGAGACCAGATCTACCCGGCTCCGGGGCAGGCCGGGCAGTTGGCGGCATCCGCCGTCCGCCGGCGGGGAGGGCTCTGCCGCAGCCTGCAGCGCCAGGGTGAACAGGTCTACCCTTCTTAGAGGCGGACGCCGGAGACCAGGTCTACCCGGATCCGGGGCCGGCCTCCCGGCCGGCGGCGTTCACCTGGCGCCGGACAGGAGGGCGCTGCAGCAACCCTCGGCGCCGGGTTGATCAGGTCTACGCTTCTCCGGGGCAGTCGTCGAATACCAAGTCTACCCGGCTCTGGGTCCGGCCGGCCTGCAGGCGGCATTTGCCTTCCGTCGGAAGGGGAGGGCGCTGCAGCAGCCCACGGCGCCAGTGTGACCAGGTCCACCCTTCTCCAGGGGCGGCCGCCGGAGACCAGGTCTGCCCGGGTCCGGCCGGCCGGCCATCGGCATCCGCCTGCCGCCTGCGGGGTTTGCGCTGCAGCGGCACGTGACGCTGGGGTGAACATGTCTATCTTTCTTTGTGGCGGCCGCCGGAGACCAGGTCTACCCGGGTCCGGGGCCGGCCAGCCGGCCTGGGGAATCCACCTTCCACCGGAAGGGGAGGGCGCTGCAGCGGCCCGCGGCGTGGCGGTGAACAGGCCTACCCTTCTTCGGGGCGGCCGCGGGAGACCAGGTCTACCCGGCTCCAGGGCCAGCCTGCCGGCGGGATCCCCTGTCGCCGCAGGAGGAGGCGTTACAGCGGCCCGCGTCCGCGGGGTGAACAGGTCTACCGTTCTCCGAAGCGGCCGCCGGAGACCAGGTCTACCCGGCTCGGGGCCGACCGTGCGGTTGGCGGCATCCGCCTGCCGCCGGCGGGGAGGGCTCTACAGCGGCCTGCAGCGTCGGGGTGAACAGGTCTACCCTTCTCCGGGGCGGCCGCCGGAGACCAGGTCTACCCGGCTCCGGGGCCGACCGTGCGGTTGGCGGCATCTGTCTGCCGCCGGCAGGGAGGGTGCTGCAGCTGCCCGCTGTGCCGGGGTGAACAGGTCTACCCTTCTCTGGGGCGTCCGCCGGAGACCAGGTCTACTTGGCTACGGGGCGGGCCGGCCCACCGGCGGCATTTGCCTGCCCCCGGCGGGGAGGACGGTGCAACGGCCAGCGGCGCCTGGGTGAACAGGTCTACCCTTCTCCGGGGTGGCAGCCGGAGACCAGGTCTACCCTGCTCCGGGGCAGGCTGGCCGGCCGGCAGCATCCGCCTACCGCCAGAGAGGATGGTGCTGAAGTGGCCCGCGGCGCCGGTGTGAACAGGTGTACCCTTCTTTGAGACGGCTGCTGGAGACCAGGTGTACCCGGCTCCAGGGCCAGCCCGGCCGGCAGCCTCCACCTACCGCCGGAGAGGAGGCGCTGCAGCAGCCCACGGCACCGAGGTGAACAGGTCTCGCTTCTCCGGGGTGGCCGCCGGAGACCAGGTCTGCCCGGCTCCGGGCGGCCCGCCGCCGCAGCGGCATCCGCGTTCCGCCCGAAAGGGGAGGCGCTGCAGCGGCCCGTGGCGCCGGGGTTAACAAGTCTAATTTTCTCCGTGGCGGCAGCCGGAGACTAGGTGTACCCGCTCCGGGTCCGGCCGGCCGGCCGGCGGCATCCGCCTCCCCCCCGGGGGTAGGGCGCTGAAGCGGCCCGTGGCGCCGGGGTGATCAGATCTACCCTTCTCCTTGGCAGGCGTCGGAGACCATGTCTACCCGTCTCAGCGCCGACCGGCCCACAGACCGGCGGCATCCGCCTGCTGCCGGCGGAGAGGAGAAAGCTGCAGCGGCCCGCGGCGTTAGGGTGAAAAAGTCTACCCTTCTCCGGGGCTGCCGCCGGACACACGGTCTACCTGGCTGCGGGGCCGGCCGGCCGGCCGGCGGTATCCACCTGCCACAGGCAGAAAGGGCTCTGCAGCGGCCTGCGGCACAGGGGTGAACATGACTACCTTTCTTTGTGGCGGCCGCCGGAGACCAGGTCTACCCGGCTCCGGGGCGGGCCGGACGGCAAGATCCACCTGTCACCGCCGGCGAAGGCGTTGCAGCGGCCCGCGGCTGCGGGTTGAACAGGTCTACCCTTCTCCGAGGCGGGCGCCGGAGACCAGGTTTGTCCGGCTCCGAAGCCGGCCTGCCGGCCGGCGGCATCCACCTGTTGCCAGCGGGGAGGGTGCTGCAGTGGCCCGTGGCGTCGGGGTGAACAGGTCTACCCTGCTCCGGGTCGGCCGACAAAGACCAGGTCTACCCGGTTCCTGGGCCGGCTGGGAGGCTGGCGGCATCTGCCTGCCACCGGCAGGGAAGGCTCTGCAGCGGCCTGCAGCGCCGGGTTGAACAGGTCAACCATTCTCAGGGGCGTCCGCCGGAGACCAGGTCTACCCAGCTCCAGGGCCGGCCGTGCGGTTGGTGGCATCCGCCTGCCGCCTGTGGGGAGGGCGCTGCAGCGGCTCGTGGCGCCGGGGTGAACAGGTCTACCCTCCTGTGGGGCGGCCGCTGGAGACCAGTTCTACACGGCTTCGGGGCCGGCCAGCCGGCAAGATGCACATGCCGCCGCCGGCGAGGGCACTGCAGCAACCCGCGGCTCCAAAGTGAACCGCTCTACCCTTTTCCGGGGTGGCCAACGGAGACCAGGTATACCTGGATCTGGTGCCGGCCGGCCGGCCATCGACATCCGCGTGCCGCCGGCGGGGAGAGCGCCGCAGCTGCCCGCTGCGCTGGGATGAACAGGTCTACCCTTCTCCGGGGCGGCCGCCGGAGACCAGGTTTCCCCGGCACCGGGGCCGGCAGACCGGCGGTGGCACCCGCCGACCGCCGGAGGGGAGGGTGCTGCAGCGGCCCGCGGCGCTGGGTAAACAGGTATACCTTCTCTGGGGCGGCCAGCACAGACCATGTCTACCCGTCTCCGGGGCCGGCCGGCAGGCCGGCGGCATCCGCCTATTGCAGGCGGAGAGGGCGCTGCACCGGCCCGCAGCGCTGGGGTGAACAGGTCTACCCTTTTCAGGGTCGGCCGCCAGAGACCAGGTCTACCCGGCTCCAGGGCCGTCCGGCCAGCCGGCGGCATCCGCCTATTGCAGGCGGGGAGTGCGCTGCCGCGGCCGGCGGAGCCGTGGTGAACAGGTCTACCCTTCTCAGGGTCGGCCGCCGGAGACCAGGTCTACCCGGCTCCAGGGCCGTCTGGCCGGCCGGCAACATCCGCCTGCCGCCGGTGGGGAGAGCGCTGCAGTGACCCGCGGCGCCGGTGTGAACTGGTCTACCCTTCTCCCGGGGGGCCGCCAGAGACCAGGTCTTCCCGGCCGGGTCCGGCCGGCGGCGGGATCCACGCCGCCGCCGGCGGGCGGCGCTGCAACAACTGGTGGCTCCAAAGTGAACCGGTCTACCCTTCTCCGGGGCAGCCGCCGTGAGACTAGTTCAACCCGGTTCCAGTGCCAGCCGGCCGGCCAGCCGGCGACATTTACCTGCCACAGGCGAGGGGAGGGCGCTGCAGCAGCCCGCGTCTCCGGGTGAACAGGCCTACCCTTCTTGGCGGCCGCCAGAGTCCAGGTCTACCCGGATCTGGGGCCGGCCCGCTGGCTGGCGGCATCCGCCTCCTGCCGGCTGGGAGGGACGCTGCAGCGGCCCGCGGCACCAGGGTTAACAGGTCTACCCTTCTCCGGGTCGGCCGCCGGAGACCAGGTCTACCCGGCTCCGGGGCGGCCAACCGGCCATAGGCATCCGCCTGCCGCCGGCGAGGAGGCGCTGCAGCAGCCAGCGGCACTGGGATGAACAGGTCTACACTTCTCCGGCGGCCGCCAAAGACCAGGTCTACCCGGCTCTGAGGCCGGCCGGCCGGCCAGCGGCATCTGCCTGCCGCAGGCGGGGAGGGCGCTGCCGCGGCCCGCGGCGCCGATGTGAACAGGTCTACCCTTCTCAGGGTCGGCCGACGGAGACGAGGTCTACCCGGCTGCGGGGCTGGCCGGCCGGCGGCATCCGCCAGCCCCCCGCAGAAATGGCGCTACAGCGGCGTGCGGCGCCGGGTTGAACAGGTCTGCCCTTCTCCGGGGCGTCCACTGGAGACCAGGTTTTCCTGGTTTTGGGGCCGTCCGGCCAGCCAGCAGCATCCGCCTGCAGCCGGCTTGGAGGGCGCAGCAATGTCCTGCGGTGCCGGGGTGAACATGTCTATCCTACTCTGGGGCAGCCGCCGAAGACCAGGTCTACCCGACTCCGGGGCTGGCCAGCCGGCGGGATCCCCGTGCCGCCGGCAGAGAGGGCGCTGCAGCAGCCCTCGGCGGGGGGTGAAAATGTCTACCCTTCTCCCGGGTAGGTGCCGGAGACCAGGTCTACCCAAGTCTAGGACCAGCCGGCCGGCCGGCGGCATCTGCCTGCCGCAGGCGGGGAGGGCGCTGAAGCGGCCCGCATCGCAGTGGTGAACAAGTGCACCCTTCTCTGGGGCGGCCGCCGGAGTCCAGGTCTACCCGGCTCCGAGGCCGGAAAGCTGGCCGGCGACATCCGCCTGGAGCCGGAGCGGAGGGCGCTGCAGCGGCCTTCAGCGCCGGGGTGAACAGGTCTACCCTTCTCCGGGGCGGCCACCGGAGACCACGTCTACCTGGCTTGGGTGCCGGCCGGCCCGCAGGATCCACCTGTTGCCGACCCCGGCGAGGGCGCTGCAGCCACTCGCGGCTCTGGGGTGAACAGGTCTACCCTTCTCCGGGGCGGCCGCCGGAGACCAGGTTTACCCGGCTCCGGGGCCAGCAGGCTTGCCGGCAAAATCCGCCAGCTGCCGGAGTGGAGGGAGCTGCAGCGGCCCGCTGCGCTGGGTAAACAGGTCTACCCTTCTCCGGGGCGGCTGCCAAAGACCATGTCTACCCGGTTCCGGGGCCTACCGCACGGCCGGCGGCATCTGCCTACTGCCGGCGTTGAGGGCGTTGCAGCGGCCAGCGGCGCCGGGGTGAAAAGATCTACCCTTCCCAGGGCCGCTGACGGAGACCACGTATACTTGACTACGTGGCCTTCCGGCCTGCCGGCAACATCAGCCTGCCGTGGGCGGGGAGGGCGCTGCGGCGGCCAGCAGCACCGTGGTGAACAGGTGTACCCTTCTCCGGGTCGGCCGCCACAGACCAGGTGTAACCGGCTCCGGGGCCAGACGGCCGGCCAGCGGCATCAGGCTGCCACCGGCGGGGAGGGCGCTGCAGCGGCCTGAGGCGCCATGGTGAACAGGTCTACCCTTCTGCAGGTCGGCTGCCGGAGACCAGGTCTACCCGGCTCCGGGGCTGGCCGGCCGGCCAGCGGCATCCGCCTGCCACCAACGGGGAGGATGCTGCAGCGGCCCGCGGCGCTGGGTGAACAGGTCTACCCTTCTCTGTGGTGGCCGCTGGAGACCAGGTCTACCCAGCTCCAAAGCCGGCAGGCCGGCTGGCGGCATCCGCCTGTAGGCGGAGGGGAGGGCGCTGCAGCAGCCCACAGCGGCGGGGTGAACAGGTCTACCCTTCTCCGGGGTGACCGCCAGTGACCAGGTCTACCTGGGTCCGGGGCTGGCCGGCCTGCTGGCAGCAACTGCCTGCCGCCAGAGTGGAGGCCGGTGCAGAGGACCGCGGCAGAGGGGTGAACAGGTCTACCCTTCTCCGGGGCGTCCGCTGGAGACCAGGTTTACCCGGCCTCGGGGCCATCCGGCGGGCAGGTGGCATCCGCCTAATGGCGGAGAGGAGGGCGCTGCAGCAGCCCGTAGCGCCGGGGTGAACAGGTCTACGCTTCTCCGGGGCGGCCGCCGGAGACCAGGTCTACCTTGCTCCGTGGCCTGCCGGCCAACCGGCACCATCCACCTGCCGCCGGTGGGGAAGGCGCTGCAGCGGCCCGTGGCATCGGCGTGAACAGGTCTACCCTTCTTTGTAGCGGCCGCCGGAGCCCAGGTCTTCCCGGCTCCGGGGCTGGCCGGTCGGCCGGCGCTATCTGCCGGCCGCCGGCGGGGAGGGCGATACAGAGGCCCGTGGCGCCGGGGTGAACAGCTCTACACTTCTACGGGCGGTGCCAAAAACCAGGTCTACCGGGCTCCGGGACCCGCCCGGCCGGCGGTCGGCATCCGCCTGCCGCTGGCAGGAGGCGCTGCAGCGGCCCGTGGCTCTGGGATGAACAGGTCTACCCTTCTCCTGGGCGGCCGCCGGAGACCAGGTCTACCTTGCTCCGTGGCCTGCCGGCCAACCGGCACCATCCACCTGCCGCCGGTGGGGAAGGCGCTGCAGCGGCCCGTGGCATCGGCGTGAACAGGTCTACCCTTCTTTGTAGCGGCCGCCGGAGACCAGGTCTTCCCGGCTCCGGGGCTGGCCGGCCGGCTGGCTAAATCCGCCCTCCGCCGGAAGGAGGCGCTGCAGCGGCCGCGGCGCCGGGGTGAACAGGTCTACACTTCTCGGGCGGCTGCCGGAGACCAGGTCTACCCGGCTCCGTGGCCGGCCGGCCGGGCTGCGGCATCCGACTGCCGTCGGCTTGGAGGGCGCTGCAGCGGCCCATGACTCCGGGGTGAACAGGTCTACCCTTCTACAGGGCGGACTCCGGAGACCTGGTCTACCCGGCTCTGGGATCGGCCGGCCGGCCGAGCCATCCGCCTGCCGCCGGTGGGAGGCGCTGCAGCGGCCCGTGGCGCCGGCGTGAACAGGTCTGCCCTTATTTGTAGCGGCTGCCGGAGACCACGTCTACCCGGCTCAGGGGCCGGCTGTTCAGCCAGCAGCATTCGCCTGCCGTTGGAGAGGAGGGCTCTGCAGCGGCCCATGGTGCCGGCGTGAGCAGATCTACCCTTTTTGGAGCGGCCGCTGGAGACCGGTCTAACCGACTCTGTGGCGGCCAGCCGGATGGCGGCATCCGGTTTCCGCCGGAGGAGGCGCTGCAGCAGCCGCGGCGCCGGGTGAACAGGTCTATGATTCACCGGGCGGCCGCCTGAGACCAGGTCTACCCAGCTCCGTGGCCGGCCGGCCGGCTGGGCATCCGCCTGCCGCCGGCAAGGAGGCACTGCAGCGGCCCATGGCGCCCGGGGTTAACAGGTCTACCATTCTTTGTGGCAGCCGCCGGAGACAGGGTGTACCCGGCGCCGGGGTTGGCCGGACGGCGGCGGAATCCACCTTCCGCCGGAAGGGAGGTGCTACAGCGGCCCGTGGCGCAGTAGTGAACAGGTCTACCCTTCTCCCAGGGCTTCCTCCGGAGACCAGGTCTACCTGCCTTCGGGTTTGGCCGGCCGGCCGGCGGCATCCGCCTTCCGCCCGGAGAGGAGGCGCTGCAGCAACCTGCGCAGCCGGGGTGAACAGGTCTACCCTTCTCCGTGGCGGCCGCCGGAGACCACGGTCTAGCAGGCCGGGGCCGGCCGGCTGGCCTGGGGAATCCGCCTTCCGCCAGAAAGGGAGGCGCTGCAGCAGCCTGCGTCGTCGAGGTGAACAGGTCTACCTTTCTCCGCGGCGGCAGCGAGACCAGGTCTACGGGTCGGGGCCGGCCGGTTGGCTGGCGGCATCCACCTGTCGCTGGCAGGAGGCGCTGCATCGGCCGGCGGTGCCGAGATGAACAGGTCTCCCCTTCTCTGGGCGGCCGTCGGAGATGAAGTCTATCCGGCCGGGCGGCCGGCCAGCCGCGGCATCTGCCTGTTGCCCGACGGGTAGGGCGCTGCAGCGGCCCGTGGCGCCAAGGTTAACAGTTCTACCTTTCTTTGTGGCGGCCGACAGAGACCAGGTGTACCTGGCTGCGGGGCCGGCCCGCCGGCCGGCGGCATTCGCCAGCCGCCAGCGGGGATGGCGATGCAGCGTCCCGCGGCACCGGGGTGAACAGGTCTACCCTTCTCCAGGGCGGCCGCCCCAGACCAGGTGTACCCAGCTCCATGGCCGGCCGGCCGGCACCATCCACCTGCCGCGGGAGAGGAGGGTGCTGTAGCTGCCAGCGGCGCCAGGGTGAACAGGTCTACACTTGCCCGGGGCCCCCGCTGGAGACCAGGATTACCCGGCTCCGGGGCCAGACAGCCGGCCGGCGGCATCCGCCTGCTGCCGGCTTGGAGGACGCTGCAGCGGCCCGCGGCGCAGGGGTGAACAGGTCTACCCTTCTCCGGGGCCGCCGCCGGAGACCAGGTCTACCCAGCTCCAAGGCCGGCCGGCCGGCCATCCGGCGGCATCCGCCTGCCACCGGCGGGGAGGGCGCTGCAGGGGCCTGTGGCGCGGGGGTTAACAGGTCTACCTTTCTTTGTGGCGGCCGCTGGAGACCAGGTGTACCCGGCTCCGGGGCCGGCCCGCTTGCCGGCGGAATCCACCTTTCGCCAGAAGGGGAGGGGGCCACAGCGGCCCGCGGCGCGGTAGTGAACATGTCTACCCTTCACCAGAGCGTCCTCCGGTGACCAGGTCTACCTGGCTTCGGGGCCGGATAGCCGGTCGGCGGCATCCATATTCCGCCGGAGAGGAGGGCGCAGCAGCGGTCCATGGCTCTGAAGTGAACAGGTCTACCCTTCTCCGGGGCAGCCTCCGGAGACAAGGTCTTCCCAGCTCCAGGGCCGGCCGGCCGGCCGGCGGCATCCACCTTCTGCCGGAGAGGAGGACGCTGCAGGGGCCCGTTGCGCTGGGGTGAAGAGGTCTAACCTTCTCCGGGGCGGCCGCCGGTGACCAGGTCTACCCGGCTCAAGAGCCGGCAGGCCGGCCCGCGGAATCCGTCTCCCACCGCGCGGGAGGCGCTGCTGCCCCCGCGGCGCCGGTTTGAACAGGTCTACCCTTCTCCGGGCGGCCGCCAGAGACCAGGTCTACCCGGCTCCAGGGCGGGCCGGCCGGCCGGCTGAATGCGCTTTCCTCCGGAAGAGGAGGGACACCGCAGCGGCCTGCGGCGCAATGGTTAACAAGTCTACCCTTCTCTGGGGCATCCGCTGGAGTCCAGGTCTACCCAGTTCCGAAGCCGGCTGGCCGGCGGAATCCACTTGCCGCCGCCGGCGAGGGCGCTGCAGCAACCCGCGGCTTCAGAGTGAACAGGTCTACCCTTTCATGGGGCGGCCGCCGGAGACCAGGTCTACCCGGCATCAGGGCCGGCCGGCCGGCCGGCAGCATCCACCTGCTGCCGCTAGGAGGGGGCTGCAGCAACCCGCGGCGCCAAGGTGAAGAGGTCTACACTTCTCCGGGGCGGACACTGGAGACCAGGTCTACCCGGCTCTGGGTCCGCTCGGCCAGCAAAATCAACCTGCCGACCCCGGCAATGGAGCTGCAGCGGCCCGCGGCTCCGGGATGAACAGGTGTACCCTTCTCTGGGGCAGCGGCCAGAGACCAGGTCTACCCGGCTCCGGGGCTGGCAGGCCGGCCGGCGGCATCCGCCTGCTGCTGGAGGGGTGGGCGCTGCAGTGGCCAGTGGCGGCGGGGTGAACAGATCTACACTTCTCCAAAGCGGCCGCGAAAGACCAGGTCTACCCGGCTCCGGGGCCGGCCGTTTGGCAGGGGCGTCTGCCTCACGCTGGCGGGGAAGACTCTGCAGCGGCCCGCGGTGCCGGGGTGAAGAGGTCTACCCTTCTCCGGGGCTGCGCTCAGAGACCAGGTCTACCTGGCTCCGGGGTGGGCCGGCCGGCAATCGACATCCGCCTGCCGCTGGCAGAGAGAGCGCAGCAGCTGCCCGCGGCTTCGGAGTGAACAGGTCTACCCTTCTCCAGGGCGTTCGCCGGAGAGCAGGTGTACCCGGCTTTGGGGCCGGCCGGCCACCCAGTGGCATCCCCCTCCCGCCGGCAAAGAGGGTGCTGCAGCGGCCCGCAGCGTCGGTGGGAACAGGTCTACCCTTCTGCGGGGCGGCTGCCAGAGACCAGGTCTACCCGGCTCTGGGGCCGGCCGGCCGGCGGCATCTGCCTGCCGCCTGCAGAGAGGGCGCTACTGCGGCCCGCGGCGCCGGTGGGAACAGGTCTACCCTTCTGCGGGGCGGCTGCCGGAGACCCGGTCTACCTGCCTTCGGGGCCGGCCGGCGGGGCGGTATCCCAGTGCCACTGGCGAGACGGCGCTGCAGCGACCATAGCAACGCTGGGTTGAACAGGTCTACCCTTCACCGGGCGGCCGCCGAGTCCAGGTCTATCTGGGTTCGGGGCAGGCCGGCAGGCGGAATCTACCTGTCGCCGCCGGCGGGTGCTGCAGCGGCCCCGCGGCTCTGGTGTGAACAGGTCTACCCTTTTATGGGGCGGTCGCGGAGTCCAGGTCTACTCGCCTCCGGGGCGGCAGGCCGGCCGGCGGCATCCGCCCGGCCGCCAAAGGGAGTGCGCTGCAGCTGTCCGCAGCCGCGGGGTGAACAGGTCTACACTTCTCCGCAGCAACCGCTGGTAACCTGGTCTACCCGCTTCCGAGGCCGGCCGGCCGGCCAGCGGCATCAGTCTCCCGCCGGCGGGTAGGGCGCTGCAGCGGCCCGCATCGCAGTGGTGAACAGGTCTACCCTTCTCGGGCGGCCGCTGGAGACCAGGTCTACCCGGGTCGGTGGCCTGCCAGCCGGCGGAATCCACCTGACGCCGCCGGCAGGGCGCTGCAGTGGCCCGCGGCTCTGGGGTTAACAGGCCTACCCTTCGCAGGCAGCCGCTGGAGACCAGGTCTACCCGGCTCCGGGGCCGTCCCGGCCGGCAAGATCCACCTGCCGCTGCCAGCGGCGCTGCAGCGGCCGCGGCTCGGAGTGAACATGTCAATCCTTCTCTGGGGCGGCCGCCGGGTCCAGGTCTACCCGGCTCCCGGGGCCGGCAAGCCCGGCCGTCGGCATCCGCCTGTAGCCAGAGGAGGGCGCTGCAGCGGCCCCCAGCAGCGGGGTGAACAGGTGTAAACTTCTCTGAAGCAACCGCCGGTAACCAGGACTACCCGGTTCTGTAGCTGCCCAGCCGGCCAGCGGCATCTGCCTCCCGCCGGCGGGAGAGGCGTGACAGCGGCCCGCGGCGCCGGTGTGAACAGGTCTACACTTTTCCGGGCGGCCGCCGGAGACCAGGTCTACCGGGCCAGGGACGGCCGGCCGACCGGCGGTATCCGCCTTTCGCCAGAGAGGAGGCGCTGCAGCGGCCCGTGGCGCCGGAGTGAACAGGTTTACCCTTCTCCAGGGCGTCCGCCAAGACCAGGTCTCCCGGCTCCGAGGCCGGCAGGCTGGCTGGCGGCATCCGCCAGCCGTTGGAGGAGGAGCTGCAGCGGCCAGCGGCGCTGGGTGAAGAGGCCTACCCTTCTCCGGGCGGCCGCTGGAGACCATGTCTACCCGGCTCCAGGGCCGGCCGGCCGGCCCGACGACTTCCGCCTATTGCAGGCGGGAGGCGCTGCAGCGGCCCGCGGCCCGGAGTGTACAGGTCTACCTTTCTCAGGGGCGGCCGCCAGCGTCAGGTCTACCCGGTTCCAGGGCCGGAAGGCCGGCGGCAGCATCGCCTGTAGCCGGAGGAGGCGCTGTGCGGATCGCAGGCGCAGGTTGAACAGGTCTACACTTCTCGAAGCAACCGCGGTAACCAGATCTACCCAGCTCAAAGGCCGGCCGGCCGGCCGGCGGCATCTGCCTACTGCCGGCGTTGAGGGCTTTGCAGCGGCCAGCGGCGCCGGGGTGAAAAGATCTACCCTTCCCAGGGCCGCTGACGGAGACCACGTATACCTGACTACGTGGCCTTCCGGCCTGCCGGCAACATCAGCCTGCCGTGGGCGGGGAGGGCGCTGCGGCGGCCAGCAGCACCGTGGTGAACAGGTGTACCCTTCTCCGGGTCGGCCGCCACAGACCAGGTGTAACCGGCTCCGGGGCCAGACGGCCGGCCAGCGGCATCCGCCTGCCACCGGCGGGGAGGGCGCTGCAACGGCCTGAGGCGCCATGGTGAACAGGTCCACCCTTCTCTGTGGTGGCCGCTGGAGACCAGGTCTACCCAGCTCCAGGGCCGGCAGGCCGGCTGGCGGCATCCGCCTGTAGGCGGAGGGGAGGGCGCTGCAGCAGCCCGCAGCGGCGGGGTGAACAGGTCTACCCTTCTCCGGGGTGACCGCCAGTGACCAGGTCTACCTGGGTCCGGGGCCGGCCGGCCTGCCGGCAGCAACTGCCTGCCGCCAGAGTGGAGGCCGGTGCAGAGGACCGCGGCAGAGGGGTGAACAGGTCTACCCTTCTCCGGGGCGTCCGCTGGAGACCAGGTTTACCCGGCCTCGGGGCCATCCGGCGGGCAGGTGGCATCCGCCTAATGGCGGAGAGGAGGGCGCTGCAGCAGCCCGTAGCGCCGGGGTGAACAGGTCTACGCTTTTACGGGGCGGCCGCCGGAGACCATGTCTACCCCTCTTAGGGGCCGGCCGGTCGGCCGGCGCTATCTGCCGGCCGCCGGCGGGGAGGGCGATACAGAGGCCCGTGGCGCCGGGGTGAACAGCTCTACACTTCTACGGGGCGATTGCCAAAAACCAGGTCTACCCGGCTCCGGGACCCGCCGGCCGGCCGGTCGGCATCCGCCTGCCGCTGGCAGGGAGGGCGCTGCAGCGGCCCGTGGCTCTGGGATGAACAGGTCTACCCTTCTCCTGGGCGGCCGCCGGAGACCAGGTCTACCTTGCTCCGTGGCCTGCCGGCCAACCGGCACCATCCACCTGCCGCCGGTGGGGAAGGCGCTGCAGCGGCCCGTGGCATCGGCGTGAACAGGTCTACCCTTCTTTGTAGCGGCCGCCGGAGACCAGGTCTTCCCGGCTCCGGGGCTGGCCGGCCGGCTGGCTAAATCCGCCCTCCGCCGGAAAGGGAGGGCGCTGCAGCGGCCCGCGGCGCCGGGGTGAACAGGTCTACACTTCTCCGGGGCGGCCGCCGGAGACCAGGTCTACCCGGCTCCGTGGCCGGCCGGCCGGGCTGCGGCATCCGACTGCCGTCGGCTTGGAGGGCGCTGCAGCGGCCCATGACTCCGGGGTGAACAGGTCTACCCTTCTACAGGGCGGACTCCGGAGACCTGGTCTACCCGGCTCTGGGATCGGCCGGCCGGCCGGAGCCATCCGCCTGCCGCCGGTGGGGAGGGCGCTGCAGCGGCCCGTGGCGCCGGCGTGAACAGGTCTGCCCTTATTTGTAGCGGCTGCCGGAGACCACGTCTACCCGGCTCAGGGGCCGGCTGTTCAGCCAGCAGCATTCGCCTGCCGTTGGAGAGGAGGGCTCTGCAGCGGCCCGCGGTGCCGGCGTGAGCAGATCTACCCTTCTTTGGGGCGGCCGCTGGAGACCCGGTCTAACCGACTCTGTGGCCGGCCAGCCGGATGGCGGCATCCGGTTTCCGCCGGAGAGGAGGGCGCTGCAGCAGCCCGCGGCGCCGGGGTGAACAGGTCTATGATTCACCGGGGCGGCCGCCTGAGACCAGGTCTACCCAGCTCCGTGGCCGGCCGGCCGGCTGGCGGCATCCGCCTGCCACCGGCAAGGAGGGCACTGCAGCGGCCCATGGCGCCGGGGTTAACAGGTCTACCATTCTTTGTGGCAGCCGCCGGAGACAGGGTGTACCCGGCGCCGGGGTTGGCCGGACGGCCGGCGGAATCCACCTTCCGCCGGAAGGAGGGTGCTACAGCGGCCCGTGGCGCCAAGGTTAACAGTTCTACCTTTCTTTGTGGCGGCCGACAGAGACCAGGTGTACCTGGCTGCGGGGCCGGCCCGCCGGCCGGCGGCATTCGGCAGCCGCCAGCGGGGAGGGCGATGCAGCGTCCCGCGGCACCGGGGTGAACAGGTCTACCCTTCTCCAGGGCGGCCGCCACAGACCAGGTGTACCCAGCTCCATGGCCGGCCGGCCGGCACCATCCACCTGCCGCCGGAGAGGAGGGTGCTGTAGCTGCCAGCGGCGCCGGGGTGAACAGGTCTACACTTGCCCGGGGCCCCCGCTGGAGACCAGGACTACCCGGCTCCGGGGCCAGACAGCCGGCCGGTGGCATCCGCCTGCCGCCGGCTTAGAGGACGCTGCAGCGGCCCGCGGCACAGGGGTGAACAGGTCTACCCTTCTCCGGGGCCGCCGCCGGAGACCAGGTCTACCCAGCTCCAAGGCCGGCCGGCCGGCCATCCGGCGGCATCCGCCTGCCACCGGCGGGGAGGGCGCTGCAGGGGCCTGTGGCGCGGGGGTTAACAGGTCTACCTTTCTTTGTGGCGGCCGCTGGAGACCAGGTGTACCCGGCTCCGGGGCCAGCCCGCTTGCCGGCGGAATCCACCTTTCGCCAGAAGGGGAGGGGGCCACAGCGGCCCGCGGCGCGGTAGTGAACATGTCTAGCCTTCACCAGAGCGTCCTCCGGTGACCAGGTCTACCTGGCTTCGGGGCCGGATAGCCGGTCGGCGGCATCCATATTCCGCCGGAGAGGAGGGCGCAGCAGCGGTCCATGGCTCTGAAGTGAACAGGTCTACCCTTCTCTGGGGCAGCCTCCGGAGACAAGGTCTTCCCAGCTCCAGGGCCGGCCGGCCGGCCGGCGGCATCCACCTTCTGCCGGAGAGGAGGACGCTGCAGTGGCCCGTTGCGCTGGGGTGAAGAGGTCTAACCTTCTCCGGGGCGGCCGCCGGTGACCAGGTCTACCCGGCTCAAGAGCCGGCAGGCCGGCCCGCGGAATCCGTCTCCCACCGGCGGGGAGGGCGCTGCAGCGGCCCGCGGCGCCGGTGTGAACAGGTCTACCCTTCTCCGGGCCGGCCGCCAGAGACCAGGTCTACCCGGTTCCAGGGCGGGCCGGCCGGCCGGCTGAATGCGCTTTCCTCCGGAAGAGGAGGGACACTGCAGCGGCCTGCGGCGCGGTGGTTAACAAGTCTACCCTTCTCTGGGGCATCCGCTGGAGTCCAGGTCTACCCAGTTCCGAAGCCGGCTGGCCGGCGGAATCCACTTGCCGCCACCGCGGGCGCTGCAGCAACCGCGGCTTCAGAGTGAACAGGTCTGCCCTTTTATGGGGCGGCCGCCGGAGACCAGGTCTACCCGGCATCAGGGCGGCCGGCCGGCGGCAGCATCCACCTGCCGCCGCTAGGAGGGGCTGCAGCAACCCGCGGCGCCAAGGTGAAGAGGTCTACACTTCTCCGGGCGGACACCGGAGACCAGGTCTACCCGGCTCTGGGTCCGCCCGGCCGGCAAAATCAACCTGCCGACCCCGGCGATGGAGCTGCAGCGGCCCGCGGCTCCGGGATGAACAGGTGTACCCTTCTCTGGGGCAGCGGCCGGAGACCAGGTCTACCCGGCTCCGGGGCTGGCAGGCCGGCCTGGCGGCATCCGCCTGCTGCTGGAGGGGTGGGCGCTGCAGTGGCCAGTGGCAGTGGGGTGAACAGATCTACACTTCTCCAAAGCGGCCGCGAAAGACCAGGTCTACCCGGCTCCGGGGCCGGCCGTTTGCAGGGCGTCTGCCTCACGCAGGCGGGAAGACTCTGCAGCGGCCCGCGGTGCCGGGGTGAACAGGTCTACCCTTCTCCGGGGCTGCGCTCAGAGACCAGGTCTACCTGGCTCGGGTGGGCCGCCGGCAATCGACATCCGCCTGCCGCTGGCAGAGGCGCAGCAGCTGCCCGCGGCCGGGTGAACAGGTCTACCCTTCTCCAGGGCGTCCGCCGGAGACCAGGTGTACCCGGCTTTGGGGCCGGCCGGCCACCCAGTGGCATCCCCTCCCGCCCGGCAAAGAGGGTGCTGCAGCGGCCCATGGCGTCGGTGGGAACAGGTCTACCCTTCTGCGGGCGGCTGCCAGAGACCAGGTCTACCCGGCTCTGGGGCGGCCGGCGGCGGCATCTGCCTGCCGCCTGCAGAGAGGCGCTACTGCGGCCCGCCCCGGCGCCCGGTGGGAACAGGGTCTACCCTTCTGCGGGCGGCCGCCGGAGACCCGGTCTACCTGCCTTGAGGCCAGCCGCGGCCTGCAGGCGCCATTTGCCTTCCGTCGGAAGGAGGGCGCTGCAGCAGCCCACGGCGCCAGTGTGACCAGGTCCACCCTTCTCCGGGGGCCGCCGGAGACCAGGTCTGCCCGGGTCCGCCCGCCGGCCATCGGCATCCGCCTGCCGCCTGCGGGGTGGCGCTGCAGCGGCACGTGACGCTGGGGTGAACATGTCTATCTTTCTTTGTGGCGGCCGGAGACCAGGTCTACCGGGTCGGGGCCGGCCAGCCGGCCTGGGGAATTCGCCTTCCACCGGAAGGGAGGCGCTGCAGCGGCCCGCGGCGTGGCGGTGAACAGGCCTACCCTTCTTCGGGGCGGCCGCGGGAGACCAGGTCTACCCGGCTCCAGGGCCAGCTTGCTGGCATGATCCACCTGTCGCCGCAGGGGGAGGCGTTACAGCGGCCCGCGGCCGCGGGGTGAACAGGTCTACCGTTCTCCGAGGCGGCCGCCGGAGACAAGGTTTGCCCGGCTCCTGGGCCGGCAGGCCAACAGGGGGCATCCGCCTGCCACCAGAATGGAGTGAGCTACAGCGGCCTGCGGCGCTCGGTAACAGGTCTACCGTTCTTTGGGTCGGCTGCCAGAGACCATGTCTACCTGGCCCCGGGCCGGTCGGCCGGCCGGCGGCATCCGCCTGCTGCCGGCAAGGAGGGCTCTACAGCGGCCTGCAGCGTCGGGGTGAACAGGTCTACCCTTCTCCGGGGCGGCCGCCGGAGACCAGGTCTACCCGGCTCCGGGGCCGACCGTGCGGTTGGCGGCATCTGTCTGCCGCCGGCAGGGAGGGCGCTGCAGCTGCCCGCTGTGCCGGGGTGAACAGGTCTACCCTTCTCTGGGGCGTCCGCCGGAGACCAGGTCTACTTGGCTACGAGGCCGGCCGGCCCACCGGCGGCATTTGCCTGCCCCCGGCGGGGAGGACGGTGCAACGGCCAGCGGCGCCTGGGTGAACAGGTCTACCCTTCTCCGGGGCGGCAGCCGGAGACCAGGTCTACCCTGCTCCGGGGCAGGCTGGCCGGCCGGCAGCATCCGCCTACCGCCAGAGAGGATGGCGCTGAAGTGGCCCGCGGCGCCGGTGTGAACAGGTGTACCCTTCTTTGAGACGGCTGCTGGAGACCAGGTGTACCCGGCTCCAGGGCCGGCCGGCCGGCAGCCTCCACCTACCGCCGGAGAGGAGGGCGCCGCAGCAGCCCACGGCGCCGAGGTGAACAGGTCTACGCTTCTCCGGGGCGGCCGCCGGAGACCAGGTCTGCCCGGCTCCGGGGCCGGCCCGCCGGCCGGCGGCATCCGCGTTCCGCCGAAAGGGGAGGGCGCTGCAGCGGCCCGTGGCGCCGGGGTTAACAAGTCTAATTTTCTCCGTGGCGGCAGCCGGAGACTAGGTGTACCCGCTTCCGGGTCCGGCCGGCCGGCCGGCGGCATCCGCCTCCCCCCCGGGGGTAGGGCGCTGAAGCGGCCCGTGGCGCCGGGGTGAACAGATCTACCCTTCTCCTTGGCAGGCGTCGGAGACCATGTCTACCCGTCTCCAGCGCCGACCGGCCCACAGACCGGCGGCATCCGCCTGCTGCCGGCGGAGAGGAGAAAGCTGCAGCGGCCCGCGGCGTTAGGGTGAAAAAGTCTACCCTTCTCCGGGGCTGCCGCCGGACACACGGTCTACCTGGCTGCGGGGCCGGCCGGCCGGCCGGCGGTATCCACCTGCCACAGGCAGAAAGGGCTCTGCAGCGGCCTGCGGCACAGGGGTGAACATGACTACCTTTCTTTGTGGCGGCCGCCGGAGACCAGGTCTACCCGGCTCCAGGGCCGGCCGGCCGGCAAGATCCACCTGTCACCGCCGGCGAAGGCGTTGCAGCGGCCCGCGGCTGCGGGTTGAACAGGTCTACCCTTCTCTGAGGCGGGCGCCGGAGACCAGGTTTGTCCGGCTCCCGGGGCCGGCCTGCCGGCCGGCGGCATCCACCTGTTGCCGGCGGGGAGGGTGCTGCAGTGGCCCGTGGCGTCGGGGTGAACAGGTCTACCCTGCTCCGGGTCGGCCGACAAAGACCAGGTCTACCCGGTTCCTGGGCCGGCTGGGAGGCTGGCGGCATCTGCCTGCCACCGGCAGGGAAGGCTCTTCAGCGGCCTGCAGCGCCGGGTTGAACAGGTCAACCATTCTCAGGGGCGGCCGCCGGAGACCAGGTCTACCCAGCTCCAGGGCCGGCCGTGCGGTTGGTGGCATCCGCCTGCCGCCTGTGGGGAGGGCGCTGCAGCGGCTCGTGGCCCCGGGGTGAACAGGTCTACCCTTCTGTGGGGCGGCGGCTGGAGACCAGTTCTACACGGCTTCGGGGCCGGCCAGCCAGCAAGATGCACATGCCGCCGCCGGCGAGGGCACTGCAGCAACCCGCGGCTCCAAAGTGAACCGCTCTACCCTTTTCCGGAGTGGCCAAAGGAGACCAGGTATACCTGGATCTGGTGCCGGCCGGCCGGCCATCGACATCTGCGTGCCGCCGGCGGGGAGAGCGCCGCAGCAGCCCGCTGCGCTGGGATGAACAAGTCTACCCTTCTCCGGGGCGGCCGCCGGAGACCAGTTTTCCCCGGCACCGGGGCCGGCAGACCGGCCGGCGGCATCCGCCCGACCGCCGGAGGAGGGTGCTGCAGCGGCCCGCGGTGCTGGGTAAACAGGCATACCTTCTCTGGGGCGGCCAGCACAGACCATGTCTACCCGGGCTTGGGGCCGGCCGGCAGGCCGGCGGCATCCGCCTATTGCAGGCGGAGAGGGCGCTGCACCGGCCCGCAGCGCTGGGGTGAACAGGTCTACCCTTTTCAGGGTCGGCCGCCAGAGACCAGGTCTACCCGGCTCCAGGGCCGTCCGGCCAGCCGGCGGCATCCGCCTTTTGCAGGCGGGGTGGGCGCTGCCGCGGCCGGCGGAGCCGTGGTGAACAGGTCTACCCTTCTCAGGGTCGGCCGCCGGAGACCAGGTCTACCCGGCTCCAGGGCCGTCTGGCCGGCCGGCAACATCCGCCTGCCACCGGTGGGGAGAGCGCTGCAGTGACCCGCGGCGCCGGTGTGAACTGGTCTACCCTTCTCCGGGGGGGCCGCCAAAGACCAGGTCTTCCCGGCCGGGTCCGGCCGGCGGCGGGATCCACGTACCGCCGCCGGCGAGGGCGCTGCAACAACTGGTGGCTCCAAAGTGAACCGGTCTACCCTTCTCCGGGGCAGCCGCCGGAGACTAGTTCAACCCGGTTCCAGTGCCAGCCGGCCGGCCGGCCGGCGACATTTACCTGCCACAGGCGAGGAGGGCACTGCAGCAGCCCGCGTCTCCGGAGTGAACAGGCCTACCCTTCTTCGCGGCGGCCGCCAGAGTCCAGGTCTACCCGGATCTGGGGCCGGCCCGCTGGCTGGCGGCATCCGCCTCCTGCCGGCTGGGAGGACGCTGCAGCGGCCCGCGGCACCAGGGTTAACAGGTCTACCCTTCTCCGGGTCGGCCGCCGGAGACCAGGTCTACCCGGCTCCGGGGCCGGCCAACCGGCCATAGGCATCCGCCTGCCGCCGGCGAGGAGGGCGCTGCAGCAGCCAGCGGCACTGGGATGAACAGGTCTACACTTCTCCGAAGCGGCCGCCAAAGACCAGGTCTACCCGGCTCTGAGGCCGGCCGGCCGGCCAGCGGCATCTGCCTGCCGCAGGCGGGGAGGGCGCTGCAGCGGCCCGCGGCGCCGATGTGAACAGGTCTACCCTTCTCAGGGTCGGCCGACGGAGACGAGGTCTACCCGGCTGCGGGGCTGGCCGGCCGGCGGCATCCGCCAGCCCCCCGCAGAAATGGCGCTACAGCGGCGTGCGGCGCCGGGTTGAACAGGTCTGCCCTTCTCCGGGGCGTCCACTGGAGACCAGGTCTTCCTGGTTTTGGGGCCGTCCGGCCAGCCAGCAGCATCCGCCTGCAGCCGGCTTGGAGGGCGCAGCAGCGGCCTGCGGTGCCGGGGTGAACATGTCTATCCTACTCTGGGGAAGCCGCCGGAGACCAGGTCTCCCCGACTCCGGGGCTGGCCAGCCGGCGGGATCCCCCTGCCGCCGGCAGAGAGGGCGCTGCAGCAGCCCTCGGCGGGGGGTGAAAAGGTCTACCCTTCTCCCGGGTAGCTGCCGGAGACCAGGTCTACCCAAGTCTAGGACCAGCCGGCCGGCCGGCGGCATCTGCCTGCCGCAGGCGGGGAGGGCGCTGAAGCGGCCCGCATCGCAGTGGTGAACAAGTGCACCCTTCTCTGGGGCGGCCGCCGGAGTCCAGGTCTACCCGGCTCCGAGACCGGAAAGCTGGCCGGCGACATCCGCCTGGAGCCGGAGCGGAGGGCGCTGCAGCGGCCCTCAGCGCCGGGGTGAACAGGTCTACCCTTCTCCGGGGCAGCCGCCGGAGACCACGTCTACCTGGCTTGGGTGCCGGCCGGCCCACAGGATCCACCTGTTGCCGCCGTCGAGGGCGCTGCAGCCACTCGCGGCTCCGGGGCGAACAGGTCTACCCTTCTCCGGGGCGGCCGCCGGAGACCAGGTTTACCCGGCTCCGGGGCCAGCAGGCTTGCCGGCAAAATCCGCCAGCTGCCGGAGTGGAGGGAGCTGCAGCGGCCCGCTGCGCTCCACCGGAGGACCAGGTCTACCCGCCCGGGCCGACCGCCGCCGGTGCATCCGCCTGCTGCCGGGCGGTGAGGGCGCTTGCAGTGCTGCCTCGGCGGCGCCGCAGTGAACAGGTCTACCCTTCTCCGGCGGCCTCAGACAAAGTCTACCTGTCTGGCCGGCAGGCTCAGTGGCATCCGCCGCCGGGAGTGGAGGGCGCGTGATGACCGCAGCTGCGGGGTGAACAGGTCTACACTTCTCCGAAGCAACCGCGGTAACCAGGTCTACCCGGCTCCGAAGCCGCCCGGCCGGCCAGTGGCATCTGTCTCCGCCCGGGTAGGGGCGCGCGGCCCGCATCGCAGTGTGGTGAACAGGTCTACCCTTCTCCGGGCGGCCGCTGGAGACCAGGTCTACCGAGGTCGGTGGCCTGCTGACCGGCGGAATCCACCTGGCGCCGCCGGCAAGGAAGCAACAGTGGCCACATGACTCGGGGGGTTAACAGGCCTACCCTTGGCAGGGGCGCTGGAGCCAGGTCTACCGGCTCGGGGCCGTCCGGCCGGCAAGATCCACCTGCCGCTGCCAGCGGCGCTGCAGCGGCCCGCGGCCCGGAGTGAACATGTCAATCCTTCTCCCGGGCGGCCGCTGAGTCCAGGTCTACCCGGCTCCCGGGGCCGGCAAGCCGGCCGTCGGCATCCGCCTGTAGCCAGAGGGAAGGCGCTGCAGGCCCGCGGCAGCGGGGTGAACAGGTGTAAACTTCTCTGAAGCAACTGCCGGTAACCAGGACTACCCGGTTCCGTAGCCGCCCAGCCGGCCAGCGGCATCTGCCTCCCGCCGGCGGGGAGGGCGATGCAGCGGCCCGCGGCGCCGGTGTGAACAGGTCTACACTTTTCCGGGGCGGCCGCCGGAGACCAGGTCTACCCGGGCCAGGGGACGGCCGGCCGACCGGCGGTATCCGCCTTTCGCCAGAGAGGAGGGCGCTGCAGCGGCCCGTGGCGCCGGAGTGAACAGGTTTACCCTTCTCCAGGGCGTCCGCCAAAGACCAGGTCTCCCCGGCTCCGAGGCCGGCAGGCTGGCTGGCGGCATCCGCCAGCCGTTGGAGGGGAGGGAGCTGCAGCGGCCCGCGGCGCTGGGTGAAGAGGCCTACCCTTCTCCGGGGCGGCCGCCGGAGACCATGTCTCCCCGGCTCCAGGGCCGGCCGGCCGGCCGACGACTTCCGCCTATTGCAGGCGGGGAGGGCGCTGCAGCGGCCCGCGGCTCCGGAGTGTACAGGTCTACCTTTCTCAGGGGCGGCCGCCAGCGTCCAGGTCTACCCGGTTCCAGGGCCAGAGGCCGGCCGGCAGCATTCGCCTGTAGCCGGAGGGAGGGCGCTGCAGCGGACCGCAGGCGCAGGTTGAACAGGTCTACACTTCTCGAAGCAACCGCCGGTAACCAGATCTACCCAGCTCAAGGCCGGCCGGCGCCGGCCGCGGCATCTGCCTACTGCCGGCGTTGAGGGTTGCAGCGGCCAGCGGCGCCGGGTGAAAGATCTACCCTTCCCAGGGCCGCTGACGGAGACCACGTATACCTGACTACGTGGCCTTCCGGCCTGCCGGCAATATCAGCCTGCCGTGGGCGGGGAGGGCGCTGCGGCGGCCAGCAGCACCGTGGTGAACAGGTCTACCCTTCTCTGGGGCAGCCTCCGGAGACAAGGTCTTCACAGCCCAGGGCCGGCCGGCCGCCGGCGGCATCCACCTTCTGCCGGGAGAGGAGGACGCTGCAGTGGCCCGTTGCGCTGGGGTGAAGAGGTCTAACCTTCTCCGGGGCGGCCGCCGGTGACCAGGTCTACCCGGCTCAAGAGCCGGCAGGCCGGCCCGCGGAATCCGTCTCCCACCGGCGGGGAGGGCGCTGCAGCGGCCCGCGGCGCCGGTGTGAACAGGTCTACCCTTCTCCGGGCCGGCCGCCAGAGACCAGGTCTACCCGGCTCCAGGGCGGGCCGGCCGGCCGGCTGAATGCGCTTTCCTCCGGAAGAGGAGGGACACTGCAGCGGCCTGCGGCGCGGTGGTTAAAAAGTCTACCCTTCTCTGGGGCATCCACTGGAGTCCAGGTCTACCCAGTTCCGAAGCCGGCTGGCCGGCGGAATCCACTTGCCGCCGCAGGCGAGGGCGCTGCAGCAACCCGCGGCTTCAGAGTGAACAGGTCTACCCATTTATGGGGCGGCCGCCGGAGACCAGGTCTACCCGGCATCAGGGCCGGCCGGCCGGCCGGCAGCATCCACCTGCCGCCGCTAGGAGGGGGCTGCAGCAACCCGCGGCGCCAAGGTGAAGAGGTCTACACTTCTCCGGGGCGGACACCGGAGACCAGGTCTACCCGGCTCTGGGTCCGCCCGGCCGGCAAAATCAACCTGCCGACTCCCGGGCGATGGAGCTGCAGCGGCCCGCGGCTCTGGGATGAACAGGTGTGCCTTCTCTGGGGCAGCGGCCGAGACCAGGTCTACCCGGCTCCGGGGCTGGCAGGCCGGCCGGCGGCATCCGCCGGCCGCCAAAGGGGAGTGCGCTGCAGCTGTCCGCAGCCGCGGGGTGAACAGGTCTACACTTCTCCGCAGCAACCGCCGGTAACCTGGTCTACCCGCTTCCGAGGCCGGCCGGCCGGCCAGCGACATCAGTCTCCCGCCGGCGGGTAGGGCGCTGCAGCGGCCCGCATCGCAGTGGTGAACAGGTCTACCCTTCTCCGGGGCGGCCGCTGGAGACCAGGTCTACCCGGGTCGGTGGCCTGCCAGCCGGCGGAATCCACCTGACGCCGCCGGCAAGGGCGCAGCAGTGGCCCGCGGCTCGGGGGTTAACAGGCCTACCCTTCGCTTGGGCAGCCGCTGGAGACCAGGTCTACCCGGCTCCGGGGCCGTCCGGCCGGCAAGATCCACCTGCCGCTGCCAGCGAGGGCGCTGCAGCGGCCCGCGGCCCGGAGTGAACATGTCAATTCTTCTCCGGGCGGCCGAGTCCAGGTCTACCGGCTCCGGCCCGGGCAAGCCGCCCGTCGGCATCCGCCTGTAGCCAGAGGAAGGCGCTGCAGCGGCCGCGGCAGCGGGGTGAACAGGTGTAAACTTCTCTGAAGCAACTGCCGGTAACCAGGACTACCCGGTTCCGTAGCCACCCAGCCGGCCAGCGGCATCTGCCTCCCGCCGGCGGGGAGGGCGATGCAGCGGCCCGCGGCGCCGGTGTGAACAGGTTCACACTTTTCCGGCGGCGGCCGGAGACCAGGTCTACCCGGCCAGGGGACGGCGGCCGACCGGGCATCCGCCTTCGCCAGAGAGGAGGGCGCTGCAGCGGCCCGTGGCGCCGGAGTGAACAGGTTTACCTTCTCCAGGGCGTCCGCCAAAGACCAGGTCTCCCGGCCCGAGGCCGCAGGCTGGCTGGCCCGGCATCCGCCAGCCGTTGGAGGGGAGGGAGCTGCAGCGGCCGCGGGCGCTGGGTGAAGAGGCCTACCCTTCTCCGGGCGGCCGCCGGAGACCATGTCTACCCGGCTCCAGGCCGGCGGCCGGCCGACGACTTCCGCCTATTGCAGGCGGAGGGCGCTGCAGCGCCTGCGGCCCGGAGTGTACAGGTCTACCTTTCAGGGCGGCCGCCAGCGTCCAGGTCTACCCGGTTCCAGGGCCAGAAGGCCGGCCGGGCAGCATTCGCATGTAGCCGGAGGGGAGGGCGCTGCAGCGGACTGCAGGCGCAGGTTGAACAGGCCCACACTTCTCCGAAGCAACCGCGGTAACCAGATCTACCCAGCTCAAAGGCCGGCGGCGGCCGCGCATCTGCCTACTGCCGGGCGTTGAGGGCGTTGCAGCGGCCAGCGGCACCGGGTGAAAAGATCTACCCTTCCCAGGGCCGCTGACGAGACCACGTATACCTGACTACGCGGCCTTCCGGCCTGCCGGGCAATATCAGCCTGCCGTGGGCGGGAGGAGCTGCGGCGCCAGCAGCACCGTGGTGAACAGGTGTACCCCTTCTCCGGGTCGGCCGCCACAGACCAGGTGTAACCGGCTCGGGGCCAGACGGCCGGCCAGCGGCATCCGCCTGCCACCGGGCGGGGAGTGGCGCTGCAGCGGCCTGAGGCGCCATGGTGAACAGGTCTGCCCTTCTGCAGGTCGGCTGCCGGAGACCAGGTCTACCCGCCCGGGCTGGCCGCCGGCCAGCGGCATCCGCCTGCCACCGGCGGAGGAGGCCTGCAGCGGCCTGAGGCGCTGGGTGAACAGGTCTACCCTTCTCTGTGGTGGCCAGCTTGAGCCAGGTCTACTCCAGCCCAGGCCGGGCAGGCCAGTTGGCGTGATCCGCCTGTAGGCGGAGTGGGAGGGCGCGCAGGCAGCCCGCAGCGGCGGGGTGAACAGGTCTACCCTTCTCCGGGTGACCGCCAGTGACCAGGTCTACCCAAGTCCGGGCCGCCGGCCCTGCCGGCAGCAACTGGGCCGCCAGAGTGGAGGCCGCAGAGGACCGCGGCAGAGGGGTGAACAGGTCTACCCTTCTCCGTGGCGTCCGCTGAGACCAGGTTTACCCGGCCTCGGGCCATCCGGCGGGCAGGTGGCATCCGCCTAATGGCGGAGAGGAGGGGAGCAGCCTGTAGCGCCGGTGAACAGGTCTACACTTCTCCGGGCGGCCGGAGACCAGGTCTCCCGCCTCCGGGCGGCCGGTCGGCCGGCGCATCCGCCGCCGCCGGCGGAGGCGTACAGAGGCCCGTGGCGCCAGGTGAACAGCTCTACACTTCTCACGGGCGGCCGGAACCAGGTCTACCTGCCTCGTGGCCGGCCGGCCGGGCTGCGGCATCCGACTGCCGTCGGCTTGGAGGCGCTGCAGGGCCCATGACTCCGGGTGAACAGGTCTACCCTTCTACAGGGCGGACTCCGGAGACCTGGTCTACCCGGCTCTGGGATCGGCCGGCCGGCCGAGCCATCCGCCTGCCGCCGTGGGAGGGCTGCAGGGCCCGTGGCGCCGGCGTGAACAGGTCTGCCCTTATTTGTAGCGGCTGCCGGAGACCACGTCTACCCGGCTCAGGGGCCGGCTGTTCAGCCAGCAGCATTCGCCTGCCGTTGGAGAGGAGGGCTCTGCAGCGGCCCGCGGTGCCGGCGTGAGCAGATCTACCCTTTTTTGGAACGGCCGCTGGAGACCCGGTCTAACCGACTCTGTGGCCGGCCAGCCGGATGGCGGCATCCGGTTTCCGCCGGAGAGGAGGGCGCTGCAGCAGCCCGCGGCGCCGGGGTGAACAGGTCTATGATTCACCGGGGCGGCCGCCTGAGACCAGGTCTACCCAGCTCCGTGGCCGGCCGGCCGGCTGGCGGCATCCGCCTGCCACCGGCAAGGAGGGCACTGCAGCGGCCCATGGCGCCGGGGTTAACAGGTCTACCATTCTTTGTGGCAGCCGCCGGAGACAGGGTGTACCCGGCGCCGGGGTTGGCCGGACGGCCGGCGGAATCCACCTTCCGCCGGAAGGGGAGGGTGCTACAGCGGCCCGTGGCGCCAAGGTTAACAGTTCTACCTTTCTTTGTGGCGGCCGACAGAGACCAGGTGTACCTGGCTGCGGGGCCGGCCCGCCGGCCGGCGGCATTCGCAGCCGCCAGCGGGAGGGCGATGCAGCGCCCGCTGCACCGGGTGAACAGGTCTACCCTTTCTCCAGGGCGGCCGCCACAGACCAGGTGTACCCAGCTCCATGGCCGCCGGCCGGCACCATCCACCTGCCGCCGGAGAGGAGGGTGCTGAGCTGCCAGCGGCGCCGGGGTGAACAGGTCTACACTTGCCCGGGCCCCGCTGAGACCAGGCTACCCGCCCGGGCCAGACAGCCGCCGGCATCCGCCTGCCCGGCGAGGACGCTGCAGCGGCCTGCGGCACAGGGGTGAACAGGTCTACCTTCTCGGGCGCCGCCGGAGACCAGGTCTACCCAGCTCCAAGGCCGGCCGGCCGGCCATCCGGCGGCATCCGCCTGCCACCGGGGAGGGGCTGCAGGGCCTGTGGCGCGGTTAACAGGTCTACCTTCTTTGTGGCGCCCCTGAGACCAGGTTACCTGGCTCGGGCCGCCGCTGCCGGCGGAACACCTTCGCCAGAAGGGGAGGGCCAGCAGCGCGGCGCGGAGTGAACAGGTCTACCTTCACCAGGCGCCCTCCGGACCAGGTACTACCTGGCTCGGGCCGGATAGCCGGTCGGCGGCATCCATTTCCGCCGGAGAGGAGGCGAGCAGCGGTCCATGGCTCTGGTGAACAGGTCTACCTTCCCGGGCCCTCCGGAGACAGGTCTTCCCAGCTCCAGGGCCGGCCGCCGCCGGCATCCACCTCTGCCGGGAGAGGACGCTGCAGTGGCCTGCGCTGGGTGAAGAGGTCACTTCTCGGCGGCCCGGACCAGGTCTACCGCTCAGAGCGGCAGGCTGCCCGAATCCTCCCACCGGGGGAGGGCCTGCAGGCGCGCGTGTGAACAGGTTACTCCGGCGCCCAGGACCAGGTCTACCCGGTCCGGCCGCCGGCCGGCTGAATCCTTCTCCGAAGAGGAGGCATGCAGCCTCGGCGGTGAACAAGTTATCTCGGGCATCCCTGAGCCAGGTCACCAGTCGCCGCGGCCGGCGGAATCACTGCCGAGGAGGCGCTGCAGCAACCGCGCTCGAGTGAAAGGTCACCTTGCGGCCGAGACCAGGTCTACCGCATAGGCCGCCGGCCGCCGGCAGCATCCACCTGCCGCCGCTAGGAGGGGCTGCAGCAACCCGCGGCGCCAAGGTGAAGAGGTCTACACTTCTCGGGCGGACACCGGAGACCAGGTCTACCGCCTGGGTCCGCCGGCCGCAAATCAACCTGCCGACTCGCGATGGAGCTGCAGCGGCCCGCGGCTCCGGGATGAACAGGTGTACCTTCTCTGGGGCAGCGGCCGGAGACCAGGTCTACCCGCCCGGGCTGGCAGGCCGGCCGGCGGCATCCGCCTGCTGCTGGAGGGGTGGGCGCTGCAGTGGCCAGTGGCAGTGGGGTGAACAGATCTACACTTCTCCAAAGCGGCCGCGAAGACCAGGTCTACCGCCCGGGCCGGCCGCTTGCGGGGCGTCTGCTCACGGGCGGGAAGACTCTGCAGCGCCGCCGGGCGGTGAACAGGTCTACCTTCTCCGGGGCTGCGCTCAGAGACCAGGTCACTGGCCCGGGTGCCGGCCGCACCCACATCCGCCTGCCGCTGGCAGAGAGAGCGCAGCAGCTGCCCGCGGCTCGGAGTGAACAGGCCTGGCCTTCTCCAGGGCGCCTCGCTGAGACCAGGTGTACTCCGGGCTTTGGGGCCGGCCGGCCACTCCAGTGGCATCCTCCCGCCGGCAAAGAGGGTGCTGCAGCGGCCCGCAGCGCCGGTGGGAACAGGTTCACCTTCTGCGGGGCGGCCGCGAGCCAGGTCTACCCGGCTCTGGGGTCAGCCGGCCGGCAGCATCTGCCTGCCGCCTGCAGAGAGGGCGCTACTGCGCCCGCGGCGCCGGTGGGAACAGGTCTACCCCTCTGCGGCGGCCGCCGGAGACCCGGCCACCTGGCCTCGGGCCAGCCGACCGGCGGTATCCCCGCAGCCGCTGAAGTAGACGGCGCTGCAGCGACTCCGCACCCCGGGCTGAACAGGTCTACCTTCACCGGCGGCCGCGGAGTCCAGGTCTATCTGTCCGGGGCAGGTCGCAGGCGGAATCCACCAGTCGCCGCCGGCGAGTGCTGCAGCGGCTCGCGGCTCTGGTGTGAACAGGTCTACCCCTTTCTATGGGGCGGCCGAGTCCAGTCTACTTGGCGCCACCTGGCGCCGGACACGAGGCGCTGCAGCAACCTCGGCGCCGGTTGGATCAGGTCACGCCTCCGGGCAGTCAGATCACCACCCTACCCGGCCCTGGGTCCGGCCGCCTGCAGGCGCCATTTGCCTGGCCGGAAGGGAGGGCGCTGCAGCAGCCCACGGGGCGCCAGTGCACCAGGTCCACCCTTTCTCCGGGCGCCGGAGACCAGGTCTGCCCGGTCCGGCCGGCCGGCCATCGCATCCGCCTGCCGCCTGCGGGTGGCGCTGCAGCGGCACGACGCTAGTGAACATACCATCTTTTCTTTGTGGCGGGCCGAGACCAGGTCTACCTGTCCGGCCGCCAGCCGGCCTGGGAATTCGCCCACCGGAAGGGTGAGGGCGGCAGCGGCCCGCGGCGTGGCGGTGAACAGGCCTACCCTTCTTCGGGGCGGCTGAGACCAGGTCCACCGGGCCCAGGGCCAGCTTGCTGGCATGATCCACCTGTCGCCGCAGGGGGAGGAGGCGACAGCGGCCGCGCCGCGGGGTGAACAGGCTCACTGCCTCTCCCGAGGCGGCCAGCCGGAGACAAGGCTTGCCCGGCTCCTGGGCCGGCAGGCCAACAGGGGCATCCGCCTGCCACCAGAATGGAGTGAGCTACAGCGGCCTGGCGCCTCGCCAACAGGTCACTGCTTTGGGTCGGCTGCCAGAGACCATGTTCACCGGCCCCGGCCGGGGTCGGCCGGCCGGGCGGCATCCGCCTGCTGCCGGCAAGGAGGGCTCTACAGCGGCCTGCAGCGCGGGGTGAACAGGTCTACCCTTCTCCGGCGGCCGGAGACCAGGTCTACCCTGCCCGGGCCGACTGTGCGCTGGCGTGCATCTGTCTGCCGCCGCAGGGGGAGGGCGCCGCAGCGCCCTGTGCCGGGTGAACAGGTCTACCTCCTCTGAAGCGCCCGCTTGAGACCAGGTCTACTTGCTACAGGCCGGCCGGCCCACCGCGGCATTTGCCTGCCCCCGGGCGGGAGGACGGTGCAACGCCAGCGGCGCCTGGGTGAACAGGTCCTCCGGGCGGCAGCCGGAGACCAGGTCTACTCCCAGCCCGGGCAGGCAGAGGTCGGTCCGGCAGCATCCGCTGTCACCAGCCAGAGAGGATGGCGCTGAAGTGGCCCGGGCGCCGGTGTGAACAGGTGTGGCCTTTCTTTTGAGACGGCTGCTGAGACCAGGTGTACCGGCCCAGGGCCGGCCGCCGGCAGCCTCCACCTACCGGGCCGGAGAGGAGGCGCGCAGCAGCCCACGGCGCCGAGGTGAACAGGTTCACGCTTCTCGGGGCGGCCGGAGATCAGGTCTGCCGGCTCGGGGCCGGCCCGCCGGCCGGCGGCATCCGCGCACCGCCAAAAGGGGAGGGGCGCTGCAGCGGCCCGTGGCGCCGGTTAACAAGTCCAATTTTCTCCGTGGCGGCAGCCGGAGACCAGGTGCAGCCCGCTCGGGTCCGGGCCGGCCGGCCGCGGCATCCGCCCCGGGGTAGGCGCATGCCCGTGGCGCCGGGGTGAACAGATCTACCTCGCCTCCTTGGCAGCGCTGAGACCATGTCTACCTGCCTCCAGCGCCGACCGGCCCACAGACCGCGGCATCCGCCTGCCGGCGGAGAGGAGAAAGCGGCAGCGGCCCTCGCCATGCTAGGGTGAAAAAAGTCTACCTTTCTCCGGGCTGCCGCTGACACACGGCTCAACTGGCTGCGCCGCCGCCGGCCGGGCGTGTATCCACCTGCCATAGGTAGAAAGGGCTCTGCAGCTGGCTCGCGGCACAGGGGTGAACATGACTACCTTTGTATGCCGGAGACCAGGTCTACCCGGCTCGGGCCGGCCGCCGGCAAGATCCACCTGTCACCGCCGGCGAGGCGTGCAGCGGCCCGCGGCTGCGGGTTGAACAGGTCACCCCCTCTGAGGCGGGCGCCCGGGGACCAGGTTTGTCCGCTGGCCGCCTGCCGGCCGGCGGCATCCACCTGTGCCGGCGGGAGGGTGCTGCAGGCCCGTGGCGGGGTGAACAGGCTCCCCTGTCCGGGGCGGCCGACAAAGACCAGGTCCACCCGGCCCTGGGCCGGCTGGGAGGCTGGCGGCATCTGCCTGCCACCGCAGGGAAGGCTCTCAGCGGCCTGCAGCGCCGGTTTAACAGGTCAACCATTCTCAGGGGCGCCGGAGACCAGGTTTTACCCAGCCCAGGCCGGCCCCGGGTTGGTGGATCCGCCTGCCGCCTGGGGAGGGGCTGCAGCGGCTCAGGCCCGGGTGAACAGGTCTACCCTTCGTGGGCGGGCTGGAGACCAGTTCTACACGGCCGGGCCGCCAGCCAGCAAGATGGCCCTCGCCGCGCAGGGCACTGAGCAACCCGCGGCCAAAGGAACCGCCCC
>JAREIS010001793.1:0-14496 GCA_030060385.1 Muscicapa striata striata
TTCAGGAAAATGTCCAGTGTTCGTGTTGAGGCAATGGGCCTGAAACTGGGCGTCTGAAACCTCAAATTCGAAGGATCAGATTTCTCCCAGACAAAAATGACACCATTGAATGAGGCTACTTCTGGATCAACAATGTCTTCCTCCAAATATGTTAAACAGGGATGGTGGGTTTCGGTCTCGAGATAAGGCAATAGGCCTGGATACGGTCTGACAGCTAAAATTCTGCACGGACTGGTTTCCCAGACAAGATGCCACCTACTAACTGGCTTACTAAGTGGGAGTGATCTTATTTCCCAAATGGTCTTAGAAACTGGAGGGTGGTTTACAGGGAAAATGGCCTTCAAATTCCAACGAGCTTGGCTGCAGACGTCGAAACCTCAACTTGCGAAAATCAGGATTTCTCCCAGACTAAATGCCACCATAAGAACCCTGGCTACTTTCTGAGAGGATCTTCCTCAATGTTATTAAGAAACTGGGAGGTTGTGGTTTTTACAGAGGGATGGGCCTGAGACTGGGCGTCCTGAAACCTCAGATTCAAACAATCAGAATTTCTCCCAAACTAAACATATACCGTATATAATCCTGGCTACTTTTGGAGAGACAATATCTTCCTCAAACTTGTATTAAGAAACTGGGAGGGTGTAGTTTATTTCAGAGAAGCCTGGCATTTTAGGAAACACTCCTCCAAACTGGTTAGAAACTGGGATGGTTCGGAAATTGCGTACGGCCTGAACGCATCAGGACAGATTTTAACTGATCCACCATAGAACGCTACTTTGGAGGAGTATTTTCTAAATGTAAGAAATGAGGGTGGTTATTTAGGGAAGCCAATGTTCTTCAGGCCTTGGCGAGACAGCGTCAAATTCCGAAGGATCAGGATTTCTCCCAGACTGTCCACCAAAAACCCTGGCTACTTTGAGAACGGCTGTTTCCTCTAAGGTATTAAAAACTGCTAGGGTGGATATTAGAAAGTGGGAATGATTTATTCAGGAAATAGGTCTTGAGCAGGGGAAACTCAAATTCTGGCGAGCTTCTCCCTGAAATCAAACCTAACGTTGAGAACTATGCTTCCAGCAGCCAAAGCCTGCTATGGATATTACAAAGTGGTGAAGGATCTTTATTTCAAAGAAATAGGCCCTTCTTTGAGAGGGCATGGTCTGAACTGGCTCGGCCTGCTAAAATTCCAAACCTAATGTTTTCTCCCAGACTAAAGATGCCAGCAGTTAGAAGCCTGGCTACTTTGGAGAGACCAACACTACCTCAAACTGGTATTAAGAAACTGGGAGGTAGGTTTTTCAGAGGAAATTGCCCATGTTCGTAGCTGGGCAATGGGCCTGAACTGCGTCTGAAACCTCAGATTCCAAGCAATCAAATTTCTCCCAAACTAAACATGCCACTGTATATAATCCCGGCTACTTTTGGAAGTCAATATCTTCCTCCAAACTTGATAAAGAACTGGGGGTGGCTTTTTTCAGAGAAAATTCAGTGTTCAGCTCTCAGGGCCTTGGCTGAGACTGGCGTTGACAGCTCAAATTGCAATGGATGGGATTTCTCCCAGACTAAAGATGACCACTGAGAACCCTGGCTACTTTTGGGACTGTATCTTGCCAATGGTATAAGAACTGGGAGGTGTGGTTTACAGGAAAATGGCAAATCTATAATCCTGGCTACTTTTGGAGAGACAATATCTTCCTCCAAACTTGTATTAAGAAACTGGGAGGGTGTAAATGGCCAATGTTCATATCCAGGGCCCTTGGCCGGAGACAGGCCGTCTGAAACCTCAAATTCCGAATGGATCAGGATTTCTCCCAGACTAAAAATACTAACACTGAGAACTCTGGCTGTTCATGGAGAGCCAAAAGCCTCCTCTAAATGGATATCACAAAAGTGGTGAAGTGATCTTTATTTCACAGAGAAATAGGCCCTTCTTTGCATGCAGGGGCATGGTCCTGAGACTGGGCTTCGGCCTGCTAAAATTACAAACCTAATGTTTTCTCCCAGACTAAAGATGCCAGCAGTTAGAAGTCTGGCTACTGTTGGAGAGACCAACACTACCTCCAAACTGGTATTAAGAAACTGGGAGGGTATGGTTTTTTTCAGAGGGAAAATTGCCCATGTTCGTAGCCAGGGCAATGGGCCTGAGACTGGGCGTCTGAAACCTCAGATTCGAAGCAATCAGAATTTCTCCCAAACTAAACATGCCACCGTATATAATCCTGGCTACTTTTGGAGAGACAATATCTTCCTCCAAACTTGTATTAAGAAACTGGGAGGGTGTGGTTTATTTCAGAGTAAAATGTCCAGTGCAGGCTGGGCGTCTGAAACCTCAAATTCAAAGCAATCATGATTTCTCCCAGACTAAAAATGCCACCACTTAGAATCGTGGGTACCTCTGGAGAGACAATGTCTTCCTCCAAACTTGTATTAAGAAACTGGGAGGGTGTGGTTTATTTCAGAGTAAAATGTCCAGTGCTTGTTTCCAGGGCCCTTGGCCTGAGACTGGGCGTTTGACAGCTAAAATTCCGAATGGATCAGGATTTCTCCCAGACTAAAGATTCCACCACTGAGAACCCTGGCTACTTTTGGAGAGACTGTATCTTCCTCCTAAATGGTATTAAGAAACTGGGAGGGTGTGGTTTTTTACAGAGGGAAAATTGCCCATGTTCGTAGCCAGGGCAATGGGCCTGAGACTGGGCGTCTGAAACCTCAAATTCCGAAGGGATCAGGATTTCTCCCAGACTAAAGATGCCACCAGTTATAACCCTGGCTACTTTTGGAGAGACTGTATCTTCTACCTAAAGTGTATTAAGAAACTGGGAGGGTGTCGTTTTTTACAGAGGGAAAATGGCCACTGTTCATATCCAGGGCCCTCTGCCTGCGACCGGGCATCTGAAACCTCAAACTCCGAAGCAATCAGGATTTCTCCCAGACTAAAAATGCCACCACTTAGAATCGTGGGTACCTCTGGAGAGACAATGTCTTCCTCCAAACTTGTATTAAGAAACTGGGAGGGTGTGGTTTATTTCAGAGTAAAATGTCCAGTGCTTGTTTCCAGGGCCCTTGGCCTGAGACTGGGCGTTTGACAGCTAAAATTCCGAATGGATCAGGATTTCTCCCAGACTAAAGATTCCACCACTGAGAACCCTGGCTACTTTTGGAGAGACTGTGTCTTCCTCCTTAATGGTGTTAAGAAACTGGGAGGGTGTGGTTTTTTACAGAGGGAAAATGGCCAATGTTCATATCCAGGGCCCTTGGCCGGAGACAGGCCGTCTGAAACCTCAAATTCCGAATGGATCAGGATTTCTCCCAGACTAAAAATACTAACACTGAGAACTCTGGCTGTTCATGGAGAGCCAAAAGCCTCCTCTAAATGGATATCACAAAAGTGGTGAAGTGATCTTTATTTCACAGAGAAATAGGCCCTTCTTTGCATGCAGGGGCATGGTCCTGAGACTGGGCTTCGGCCTGCTAAAATTACAAACCTAATGTTTTCTCCCAGACTAAAGATGCCAGCAGTTAGAAGTCTGGCTACTGTTGGAGAGACCAACACTACCTCCAAACTGGTATTAAGAAACTGGGATGGTGTGGTTTTGTTCAGAGGAAAATGTCCAGTGTTCGTGTTGAGGGCAATGGGCCTGAAACTGGGCGTCTGAAACCTCAAATTCCGAAGGGATCAGGATTTCTCCCAGACTAAAGATGCCACCAGTTATAACCCTGGCTACTTTTGGAGAGACTGTATCTTCTACCTAAAGTGTATTAAGAAACTGGGAGGGTGTCGTTTTTTACAGAGGGAAAATGGCCACTGTTCATATCCAGGGCCCTCTGCCTGCGACCGGGCATCTGAAACCTCAAACTCCGAAGCAATCATGATTTCTCCCAGACTAAAAATGCCACCACTTAGAATCATGGGTACCTCTGGAGAGACAATGACTTCATCCAAACTTGTATTAAGAAACTGGGAGGGTCTGGTTTTTTTCAGAGTAAAATGTCCAGTGTTCGTGTTGAGGGCAAAGAGCCTGAGACTGGCGTCTGACAGCTAAAATTCCGAACGGATCAGGATTTCTCCCAGACTAAAGGTGCCACCACTGAGAACCATGGCTTCTTTCGGAGAGACTGTATCTTCCTCCTAAATGGTGTTAAGAAACTGGGAGGTTGTGGTTTTTTACAGAGGGAAAATTGCCAATGTTCATATCCAGGGCCCTTGGCATGAGACTGGGCGTCCGAAACCTCAAATTCCGAAGCAATCAGGATTTCTCCCAGACTAAGAATGCCACCACTGAGAACCCTGGCTTTTCATGGAGTGCCAAAAGCCTCCTCTAAATGGATATCACAAAAGTGGTGAAGTGTTCTTTATTTCACAGAGAAATAGGCCCTTCTTTGCATGCAGGGGCATGGTCCTGAGACTGGGCTTCGGCCTGCTAAAATTCCAAACCTAATGTTTTCTCCCAAACTAAAGATGCCAGCGGTTAGAAGCCTGGTTACTTTTGGAGAGACCAACACTACCTCCAAACTGGTATTAAGAAACTGGGAGGGTATGGTTTTTTTCAGAGGGAAAATTGCCCATGTTCGTAGCCCGGGCAATTGGGCTGAGACTGGGAGTCTTACACCTAATATTCAGAAGGGATAAGGATTTCTCCCAGACTAAAGATGCAACCTCTTAGAACCTTGGCTGCTTTTGAAGAGACTGGATCTTTCTCCTAGATGATATTAAGAAACTGGGAGGGTGTGGTTTTTTACAGAGGGAAAATTGCAAATGTTCATATCCAGCGCCCTTGGCCTGAGCCTGGGCATCTGAAACCGCAAATTTCGAAACAATCAGGATTTCTCCCAGACTAAAAATGCCACCACTGAGAACCCTGGCTGTTCATGGAGTGCCAAAAGCCTCCTCTAAATGGATATTACAAAAGTGGTGAAGTGATCTTTATTTCACAGAGAAATAGGCCCTTCTTTGCATGCAGGGGTATGGTCCTGAGACTGGGCTTCGGCCTGCTATAATCCCAAACCTAATGTTTTCTCCCAGACTAAAGATGCCAGCAGTTAGAAGCCTGGCTACTTTTGGAGAGACCAACACTACCTCCAAACTGGTATTAAGAAACTGGGAGGGTATGGTTATTTTCAAAGGGAAAATTGCCCATGTTCGTAGCCAGGGCAATGGGCCTGAGACTGGGCATCTGAAACCTCAGATTCCGAAGCAATCAGAATTTCTCCCAAACTAAACATGCCACCGTATATAATCCTGGCTACTTTTGGAGAGACAATATCTTCCTCCAAACTTTTATTAAGAAACTGGGAGGGTGTGGTTTATTTCAGAGGAAAAAGTCCAGTGTTCGTGTTGAGGGCAATGGGCCTGAGACTGGGCGTCTGACAGCTAAAATTCCGAAGGGATCAGGATTTCTTCTAGACTAAAGATGCCACCAGTTATAACCCTTGCTACTTTTGGAGAGACTGTATCTTCTACCTAAAGTGTATTAAGAAACTGGGAGGGTGTGGTTTTTTACAGAGGGAAAATTGCCAATGTTCATATCCAGGGCCCTTGGCCTGCGACCAGGCGTCTGAAACCTAAAATTCGAAGCAATCAGGATTTCTCCCAAACTAAAAATGCCACCACTTAGAATCCTGGCTACTTCTGGAGAGACAATATCTTCCTCCAAACTTGTATTAAGAAACTGGGAGGGTGTGGTTTATTTCAGAGTAAAATGTCCAGTGTTGTTTCCAGGGCCCTTGGCCTGAGACTGGGCGTCTGACAGCTAAAATTCCGAACGGATCAGGATTTCTCCCAGACTAAAGATTCCACCACTGAGAACCCTGGCTACTTTTGGAGAGACTGTATCTTCCTCCTAAATGGTATTAAGAAACTGGGAGGGTGTGGTTTATTTCAGAGGAAAATGGCCAATGTTCATATCCAGGGCCCTTGGCCAGAGTCTGGACATCTGAAACCGCAAATTTCGAAACAATCAGGATTTCTCCCAGAGTAAAAATGCCACCACTGAGAACCCTGGCTGTTCATGGAGTGCCAAAAGCCTCCTCTAAATGGATATTACAAAAGTGGTGAAGTGATCTTTATTTCACAGAGGAATAGGCCCTTCTTTGCATGCAGGGGCATGGTCCTGAGACTGGGCTTCGGCCTGCTAAAATCCCAAACCTAATGTTTTCTCCCAGACTAAAGATGCCAGGTTGGGATTGTGTTCCTTCAATGTATGAGTGGGGAGAATTTTTCCCATTGTAATGCTAACAGAACCCGCCGGCTGTGCCCAGGGTTTTGATGGCCCTGGATGGGCGGGTGGGTGGGACCGGAGCTACCCGGAGGATGCGGATTTCCGGGGGCGGGGGGGAGGCGGGGAGCTACTCAGGGGAGCACGAGGCTTCTGGAGGGGCCCGGCTGTTTCGGGGAGAGAGAGGGAACTTCTCCAGTCTGCTCGGCGGGGTGAGGAGGAGGAGACCCGGGAGCGGCTGCATTTCAGCTGCCCAGCATCTGCCCTGCTACCTCGGAGGCGCTGCTGACCACCAAAGACCAAATACTTCCTACCTCTGGGAATACACTGCTCATCTGGACACAGGATCGGAGTGAAGAGCTCCCACCTGAGCCAGCCCGGCGCGGCTGTTCCTCCACCTCCTGGCTCCCGCCTGCGCCTGCAGCTGTGCGGCCCTGCTACAGTTACACCCCAGGAACGGACACAGACCGAGTGTGTCCGCGTCTAAGAAAGGACTACAACTGACTTTTCTTCTGTTTTTCGTCGGTAATTTTTAATAATTACTGTTGTTTTCTACTTGTGCTGTGAGTTAGAGTAGTAAAGAGCTGTTACTTTTACCTCCTTATCTCCGCCTTGAGTCCTTGATTTGAAACAATTATAACACTCGGAGGGTGACATTGATTTCTCTATTTCAAAGGGAACTTCTGCCGTTTTTGGCAGAACTCTGTCCTAAAACCAGGACAGATTTTGGCGTAACGTGGGGCTGAGGGCATTAAAGGCGAGTTAAGAGAGGAGTAGCAGCTCTTAAGCAGCAACATGTTGTCTAGTTTAATCTGGTTTGGGCTCACGTGGTCACAGATATTTCTCTCCCATTTGCAAGCCCTTTTTTGAATATGGGCCCCCTCACCAAATTTATTGTAGCTATGATCCGATTTGTGTTTTGGATTGATTTTGTCAGGAATTCATGGGTTTTTAGTTTTTCTGGAAATTTGCCACATGGATCCTGAGCTATCGTACTCTAACTGCGTGTTTCTGGGATTATTTCAACAATGGTACTTACTGTGAGGCAATGAATGCAAGGAAATTTTCTCCCAACCTGTCACCCAGTTTTTGAGGCTACCCCACCAGTTTTCAAGGATTTCAGATTTGCTTTAATTGCTAGTATTATTATTCCGTGGCTGGTGTTGCTGATGGGCCTGCTTTACTTAGCATTCAGAAACAAGGGAATACTGGCTTGGATAACAACCGTGAGGATGCTGCCCCAGAGCCTGCCCCTGTCCCTGAGACTAGAGATGCTGCCCCAGAGCCTGGTGTTGCCCCACAGCCCACTGCAGAAATGAACCAGCCAGAGTGGGTGGGGGTTCTAGTGAAGGAGATACGGGACATGGGCCAGGTGTTGAAGGAGCACCTTTCCCCAGCTAGTGAGAAACCCTCCCCCTGCCCTAAAGAGGAGAGTCTGATGGTGCTGCAGTGGAACCCGTAGATGTTACATCTGTCAGGTTCCAGCTGGATCACAGGGGCAGCCACAGCCAGCAGCAGTTGCCCCTGTGGAAACTCGGAAATCTAAGATTAAAACAAAGCACCTAGATAGTGGGGATCAGCCAGGAGGGTCCTCACAGTCAGCAAGGGAGCCAGAGGTTGAGATTGTCACCGAGTCTCTCTCATATGACACTCTCCGTAACCTGCGAAAAGACATTGTGCGACGGGGCCGTGAGCTTTTACAACCTGGTTACTTCGTGTCTGGGACCTTATGGGGAGAGGTGTACAACTGGATGGCACTGAGGCCAGGAATTTGGGATCCTTGTCCCAGGACTCAGGTGTGGACCAGACATTCGTAAAGGAGCAAGGCCTCCTTTCCCTTTGGGAACGGCTTCTAATGAGTGTGAGAGAGAAGTTTATCCACAAAGAGAGAATGCAGGAGCACCACCATAGAATGCGCTGGAAGACCATTGATGAAGGGATCCAGCAGCTGAGGAAGTGGCAGTATTAGAGGTACTCTTTGGGATGGATGGACAGCATGACAATGACCTGACAAGGTCAGGTGCACAGGGCAGATGTTGTGGGATCTGGCAACCCTGGGGCCACCTGAATTTGCTACCTACATTGCACTGATTAGGGCTGATGACCACCGAGAGACAGTAGGTTCTGTTGCCAGCAAGCTCAGAAATTTTGACAGTATGATTAATGGCCCAGTGCAGGCCAAGGTCTCTGCTGTGGCCAGGGACCTCCAACAGGTCAAGAGGAGATGAAGGGGATGAGAGGGTTGAAAGGAGAGGTGAGGGAGATTATAAGGGAGGAGATAAGGAAGATCAATGCAGCACCAGTACGAGTCACAGGCCCCAAATCTCACCCAACGCCCCCAGCTAGGGACAGAGGATACTCCTCACGAACTGACCTGTGGTTCTTCCTGCGAGACCATGGGAAGACATGGAAAAATGGGATGGGAAGCCCACTTCTGTCCTGGCAGCACGGGTGCGTCAGCTCAGGGAGAAATGCCAACCCGGGAACCACGCTAAAATGAAGGTAGCCTCGACCTCCCACAACCAAGGTGCAGGGTACTACAGAAGGGAGGATGATCTGTCAGATCCCCTGGAAGGGACCTCCACTATGTATGCCCAGGAAGGAAATAATAACCAGGGCTAGAGGGGCCCTGCCTCTAGCCAGGGGAGGCATGGGATAACAGGATCTACTGGGTAGTGTGGGTGCGATGGCCTGGCACATCAAAGCCACAGAAACATAGAATGTTAGTTGATACTGGTTCAGAATGCACCCTGATACCATCAGAACATGTGGGAAGGTACCTGTTTCCATTGTTGGGGTGACAGGGGATCACAGGAATTTACTTTGCTGGAAGCTGAGATTAGCCTGACAGGGAAGGGGTGGCAGAAACATCCGATTGTAACTGGCCCAGGGGCACCGTGCATTCTAGGCATAGACTTCCTCAGGAATGGCTACTACAAAGATCAAGGGGATTCAGGTGGGCTTTTGGAATTGCTGCTGTATCGGCAGAGAGTATTAAGCAGTTGAACACCTTGCCTGGACTGTCAGAAAATCCATCTGCAGTGGGACTCCTGAAAGTGACAGAGCAACAGGTACCAATTGCCACCATGACAGTGCACCGCCCGGCAGTACCGGACAAATCGAGATGCTGTGATCCCCATCCACAAGATGATCCGTGAGCTGGAGAGCCAAGGGGTGGTGAGCAAAACCCACTCACCCTTCAACAGCCCCATCTGGCCCGTGCGCAAGTCTGAGGGGAATGGAGATTGACTGTGGACTATCGTGCCTTGAATGAAGTGACTCCACCGCTGGCGCAGCCGTGCCGGACATGCTGGAGCTGCAGTACGAGCTGGAGTCAAGGCAGCGAAGTGGTATGCTACCATTGACATTGCCAATGCATTTTCTCCATTCCTTTGGCAGCAGAGTGCAGGCCTCAGTTTGCTTTCACCTGGAGGGTGTGCAGTACACCTGGAACCGACTGCCCCAGGGGTGGAAACACAGCCCCACCATCTGCCATGGGCTGATCCAGGCTGCACTGGAAAGGGTGAGGCCCCAGAACATTTGCAATACATTGATGACATCATTGTGTGGGGAACACGGCAACAGAGGTCTTTGAGAAGGGAGAGAAAATCATCCAGATTTTGCTGGAAGCTGGCTTTGCCATCAAGAAAAGCAAAGTCAAAGGACCTGCTCGAGAGATCCAGTTCCTGGGAGTGAAGTGGCAAGACGGACGGCGCCAGGTCCCCACTGAGGTCATCAATAAGATCACTGCAATGTCAGCACCAACAAGCAAGAAGGAAACACAAGCTTTCCTAGGTGCCATAGGCTTTTGGAGAATGCATATCCCTGAATACAGCCAGATTGTGAGCCCTCTCTACCTGGTCACCCGCAAGAAGAATGATTTCCACTGGGGCCCTGAACAGCAGCAAGCCTTCGCCCAGATCAAGCAGGAGATCGCTCATGCTGTAGCCCTTGGCCCAGTCAGGACAGGACCAGAGGTAAAGAATGTTCTCTACTCTGCAGCCGGGAACCATGGTCTGTCCTGGAGCCTTTGGCAGAAGGTGCCTGGTGAAACTCGAGGCCGACCCCTGGGATTCTGGAGCAGAGGTTACAGAGGTTCTGAAGCCAATTACACTCCGACGGAGAAGGAAATCTTGGCTGCCTATGAAGGAGTTCAAGCTGCCTCAGAGGTAATTGGCACAGAAGCACAACTTCTCCTGGCACCCCGACTGCCAGTGCTGGGGTGGATGTTCAAAGGAAAGGTTCCTTCTACCCACCATGCCACCGACGCCACATGGAGCAAGTGGATTGCCCTCATCACGCAGCGCGCCCGCATTAGTAACCCAAATCGCCCTGGGATTTTGGAGATAATTACAAACTGGCCAGAAGGTGAAGATTTTGGTCTCGCCGAGGAGGAGGAGCAGAAGCAAGTGACCCGAGCTGAAGAAGCCCCACCGTACAACCAGCTGCCAGCAGATGAAACGTGCTACGCTCTTTTCACCGGCCGGTTCCTGTCGCATCGTGGGAATGAATCGGAAGTGGAAAGCAGCCGTCTGGAGCCCCACACGACAGGTTGCACAAGCTACCGAAGGAGAAGGTGGATCAAGCCAACTTGCTGAACTCAAAGCTGTTCAGCTGGCCTTGGACATTGCTGAGAGAGAAATGGCCAAAGCTCTACCTCTACACTGATTCATGGATGGTAGCCAATGCTCTGTGGGGCTGGCTGGAAAGGTGGAAAAAGGCTGACTGGCAACGTAGAGGAAAGCCAATCTGGGCTGCTGATGAGTGGAAAGACATTGCCACTCGGATAGAGAAGCTACCTGTGAAAGTCCGCCATGTGGATGCCCATGTTCCCAAGAGTCGGGCTAGTGAAGAACACCGGCTGTGAGCGGGTAGATCAGGCTGCACAGATAGAGGTGTCAAAGATAGACTTAGATTGGGAACACAAGGGAGAATTGTTCCTGGCTCGATGGGCCCATGATGCCTCAGGTCATCAGGGCAGAGCGCCACCTATAAGTGGGCACGAGACCGAGGGTGGATCTAACCATGGACAGTATTTCCCAGGTTATCCATGACTGTGAGGCGTGTGCTGCCATCAAGCAAGCCAAGCGGGTGAAGCCCCTTTGGTATGGTGGGCGATGGTCCAAATACAAGTACGGAGAGGCCTGGCAGATTGACTACATCACACTGCCTCAGACCCGCCAAGGCAAGCGCTACGTCCTGACCATGGTGGAAGCCACCACCGGGTGGTTGGAGACCTACCCTGTGCCCCACGCTACTGCTAGGAACACCATCCTAGGCCTGGAAAAACAAGTCCTTTGGAGACATGGTACCCCTGAGAGAATTGAGTCAGACAATGGGACTCATTTCAAAAATAGCCTTGTTAGCACCTGGGCTAAAGAACATGGCATTGAGTGGGTGTACCATATTCCCTACCATGCCCAGCGGCTGGGAAAGTCGAGCGGTGCAATGGCCTGCTTAAAACCACCTTAAAAGCACTTGGTGGGGGACTTTTAAGAACTGGGAGATTAATTTACCAAAGGCCACATGGTTAGTGAATACCCGGTTCCACTAACCGAGCAGGTCCTGCCCAATCTGAGCCTTTGGGAACACCAGATGGAGATAAGGTCCCAGTGGTACACCTGAGAGGCATGTTAGGGAAAACTGTTTGGGTGAACTCTGCCTCCAGCAAAGACAATCCTGTTCGTGGGGTGGTTTTCGCTCAAGGACCAGGTTGCACTTGGTGGGTGATGCAAAAGGATGGAGAGACCCGATGCATTCCCCAAGGAGACCTTGTTCTAGGGTGAATTATCTATGATACTGTGCCTGTAACTGCCTGTATGTATATGATTGAAAGGTTTTAATTTGCTGTAGCATGTTGGCATGGGAAAAATTCGGGGTGGATAATGTTGAAGGTTGGGATTGTGTTCCTTCAATGTATGAGTGGGAGAATTTTTTCCCATTGTAATGCTAACAGAACCCGCCGGCTGTGCCCAGGGTTTTGATGGCCCTGGATGGGCGGGTGGGTGGGACCGGAGCTACCCGGGAGGATGCGGATTTCCGGGGGCGGGGGGGGGGGAGCTACTCAGGGGAGCACGAGGCTTCTGGAGGGCCCGGCTGTTTCCGGGGAGAGAGGGGAACTTCTCAGTCTGCTCGGCGGGGTGAGGAGGAGGAGACCCGGGAGCGGCTGCATTTCAGCTGCCCAGCATCTGCCCTGCTACCTCGGAGGCGCTGCTGACCACCAAAGACCAAATACTTCCTACCTCTGGGAATACACTGCTCATCTGGACACAGGATCGGAGTGAAGAGCTCCCACCTGAGCCAGCCCGGCGCGGCTGTTCCCTCCACCTCCCTGGCTCCCGCCTGCGCCTGCAGCTGTGCTGGCCCTGCTACAGTTACACCCCAGGAACGGACACAGACCGAGTGTGTCCGCGTCTAGAAAAGGACTACAACTGACTTTTCTTCTGTTTTTCGTCGGTAATTTTTAATAATTACTGTTGTTTTCTACTTGTGCTGTGAGTTAGAGTAGTAAAGAGCTGTTACTTTTACCTCCTTATCTCCGCCTTGAGTCCTTGATTTGAAACAATTATAACACTCGGAGGGTGACATTGATTTCTCTATTTCAAAGGGAACTTCTGCCGTTTTTGGCAGAACTCTGTCCCTAAGAGGTTGCATCTTTAGTCTGGGAGAAATCCTGTCCGTTCGGAATTTTAGCTGTCAGACTCCCAGTCTCAGCCCAATTGCCCTGGTTAAGAACATGGGCAATTTTCCCTCTGAAAAAACCATACCCTCCCAGTTTCTTAATACCAGTTTGAGGTAGTGTTGGTCTCTCCAACAGTAGCCAGACTTCTAACTGCTGGCATCTTTAGTCTGGGAGAAAACATTAGGTTTTGGAATTTAGCAGGCCGAAGCCCAGTCTCAGGACCATGCCCTGCATGCAAAGAAGGGCCTATTTCTCTGTGAAATAAAGATCACTTCACCACTTTTGTAATATCCATTTAGAGGAGGCTTTTGGCTCTCCATGAACAGCCAGAGTTCTCAGTGTTAGTATTTTTAGTCTGGGAGAAATCCTGATCCATTCGGAATTTGAGGTTTCAGACGGCCTGTCTCCGGCCAAGGGCCCTGGAAACAAGCACTGGACATTTTACTCTGAAATAAACCACACCCTCCCAGTTTCTTAATACAAGTTTGGAGGAAGATATTGTCTCTCCAAAAGTAGCCAGGATTATATACGGTGGCATGTTTAGTTTGGGAGAAATTCTGATTGCTTCGGAATCTGAGGTTTCAGACGCCCAGTCTCAGGCCCATTGCCCTGGCTACGAACATGGGCAATTTTCCCTCTGAAAAAAACCATACCCTCCCAGTTTCTTAATACCAGTTTGGAGGTAGTGTTGGTCTCTCCAACAGTAGCCAGGCTTCTAACTGCTGGCATCTTTAGTCTGGGAGAAAACATTAGGTTTGGGATTTTAGCAGGCCGAAGCCCAGTCTCAGGACCATGCCCCTGCATGCAAAGAAGGGCCTATTTCTCTGTGAAATAAAGATCACTTCACCACTTTTGTAATATCCATTTAGAGGAGGCTTTTGGCACTCCATGAACAGCCAGGGTTCTCAGTGGTGGCATTTTTAGTCTGGGAGAAATCCTGATCCATTCGAATTTGCCAAGCGCCTGGATATGAACATTACTATTTGCCATTTTCCTCTGTAAAAACCACATCCTCCCCAGTTTCTTTAAGCATTTACTTAGGAGGAAGATCTAGTCTTTCAAAAGCAGCCAGGGTCTCCTCAGTGGTGGAATTCCTAGTCTGGGAGAAATCCTGATCCATTCGGAATTTCAGCTGTCAAACGCCCAGTCTCAGGACAAGGGCCCTGGGAAACGAATACTGGATATTTTCTTGATAAAACACCACACCTCCCCAGTTTCTTAATACCAGCTTGGAGGAAGACATTGCCCTCCAGAGGTAGCCATGATTCTAAGTGGTGGTATTTTAGTCTGTAGAAATCCTGATTGCTTTGAACTTGAGGTTTTACACTCTGGACTCAGGGGCCGAGGCTCCTGGATAGAACATTGGCTATTTTCCTCTGTAAAAACCACACCTCCTCAGTTTCTTAATACACTTTTTAAAAAGGAAGATACAGGTCTCCAAAAGTAGCCATGGTTTTGATGGTGGCATCTTAGTCTGGGAGAAATCCTGATCCCTTCGAATTTGAGGTTTCAGAGCCCAGTCTCAGGCCCATGCCCTCAAAGAACACTTACATTTCCTCTGAACAAACCACACCTCCCAGTTTCTTAATACCAGTTTGGAGG
>JAREIS010001794.1:0-16672 GCA_030060385.1 Muscicapa striata striata
CAGTCTCAGGACCATGCCCCTGCATGCAAAGAAGGGCCTATTTCTCTGTGAAATAAAGGTCACTTCACCACTTTTGTGATATCCATTTAGAGGAGGCTTTTGGCACTCCATGAACAGCAAGGGTTCTCAGTCGTGGCATTTTTAGTCTGTGAGAAATCCTGATTGTTTCGAAATTTGCGGTTTCAAATGCCCAGTCTCAGGCCAAGGGCCCTGGATATGAACATTTGCAATTTTCCCTCTGTAAAAAACCGCACCCTCCCAGTTTCTTAATATCATTTAGGAGGAAGATCTAGTCTCTTCAAAAGCAGCCAAGGTTCTAAGATGTTGCATCTTTAGTCTGGGAGAAATCCTGATCCCTTCCGAATTATAGGTGTCAGACGCCCAGTCTCAGCCCAATTACCCTGGCTACGAACATGGGCAATTTTCCCTCTGAGAAAAACCATACCCTCCCAGTTTCTAAATACCAGTTTGGAGGTAGAGTTGGTCTCTCCAAAAGTAGCCAGGATTACATACGGTGGCATGTTTAGTTTGGGAGAAATTCTGATTGCTTCGGAATCTGAGGTTTCAGATGCCCAGTCTCAGGCCCATTGCCCTGGCTACGAACATGGGCAATTTTCCCTCTGAAAAAAACCATACCCTCCCAGTTTCTTAATACCAGTTTGGAGGTAGAGTTGGTCTCTCCAAAAGTAGCCAGGGTTATAACTGTTGGCATCTTTAGTCTGGGAGAAATCCTGGGAATTTTTACTGTCAGACGCCCAGTCTCAGGCCCATTGCCCTCAACACGAACACAGGACATTTTCCACTGAACAAAACCACACCTACCCAGTTTCTTAATACAAATGTTTGGAGGAAGACATTGTCTCCCCAGAGGTACCCTCGATTCTAAGTGGTGGCATTTTTAGTCTGGGAGAAATCCTGATCCATTCCGAATCCGAAGTTTCAGACGCCCGGTCGCAGGCCAAGGGCCCTGGATATGAACATTGGCCATTTTCCCTCTGTAAAAAACCACACTATCCCACTTTCTTTATACCCTTTAGGTAGAAGATACAGTCTGTCCAAAAGTAGCCAGGGTTCTAACTGGTGGCATCTTTAGACTGGGAGAAATCCTGTCCCTTCAGAATTTGAGGTTTCAGACGCCCAGTTTAAGGCCCATTGCACTCAACACGAACACTCGACATTTTCCTCTGAACAAAACCACACCATCCCAGATTCTTAATACCAGTTTGGAGGTAGTATTGGTCTCTCCAACAGTAGCCAGGCTTCTAACTGCTGGCATCTTTAGTCTGGGAGAAAACATTCGGTTTGGAATTTTAGCAGGCCGAAGCCCAGTCTCAGGACCATGCCCCTGCATGCAAAGAAGGGCCTATTCCTCTGTGAAATAAAGATCACTTCACCACTTTTGTAATATCCATTTAGAGGAGGCTTTTGGCTCTCCATGAACAGCGAGAGTTCTCAGTGTTAGCATTTTTCGACTGGGAGAAATCCTGATCCATTCGGAATTTGAAGTTTCAGATGGCCTGTCTCCGGCCAAGGGCCCTGGATATGAACATTGGCCATTTTCCCTAGGTAAAAAACCACACCCTCCCAGTTTCTTAATACCATTTAGGAGGAAGATACAGTCTCTCCAAAAGTAGCCAGGGTTCTCAGTGGTGGCATCTTTAGTCTGGGAGAAATCCTGATCCATTCGCAATTTGAGCTGTCAAACGCCCAGTCTCAGGCCAAGGGCCCTGGAAACAAACACTGGACATTTTACTATGTAATAAACCACACTCTCCCAGTTTCTTAATACAAGTTTGGAGTAAGATATTGTCTCTCCAAAAGTAGCCAGGGTTACATACGGTGGCATGTTTAGTTTGGGAGAAATTCTGATTGCTTCGGAATCTGAGGTTTCAGACGCCCAGTCTCAGCCCAATTGCCCTGGCTACGAACATGGGCAATTTTCCCTCTGAAAAAAACCATACCCTCCCAGTTTCTTAATACCAGTTTGGAGGTAGTGTTGGTCTCTCCAAGAGTAGCCAGGTTTCTAACTGCTGGCATCTTTAGTCTGGGAGACAACATTAGGTTTGGGATTTTAGCAGGCCGAAGCCCAGTCTCAGGACCATGCCCCTGCATGCAAAGAAGGGCCTATTTCTCTGTGAAATAAAGATCACTTCACCACTTTTGTAATATCCATTTAGAGGAGGCTTTTGGGATTCCATGAACAGCCAGGGTTCTCAGTGGTGGCATCTTTAGTTTGGGAGAAATCCTGATCCCTTCGGAATTTTAGCTGTCAGACGCCCAGTCTCAGGCCCATTGCCCTGGCTACGAACATGGGCAATTTTCCCTATGAAATAAACTATACCCTCCCAGTTTCTTAATACCAGTTTGGAGGTAGTGTTGGTCTCTCCAACAGTAGCCAGGCTTCTAACTGCTGGCATCTTTAGTCTGGGAGAAAACATTAGGTTAGGGATTTTAGCAGGCCGAAGCCCAGTCTCAGGACCATGACCCTGCATGCAAAGAAGGGCCTATTCCTCTGTGAAATATGGATCACTTCACCACTTTTGTGATATCCATTTAGAGGAGGCTTTTGGCATTCCATGAACAGCCAGAGTTCTCAGTGGTGACATTTTTAGTCTGGGAGAAATCCTGATTGTTTCGAAATTTGCGGTTTCAGATGCCCAGTCTCAGGCCAAGGGCCCTGGATATGAACATTGGCCATTTTCCTTCAGTAAAAAACCACAAACTCCCATTTTCTTAATACCATTTAGGAGGAAGATCCAGTCTCTCCGAAAGTAGCCAGGGTTCTCAGTGGTGGCATCTTTAGTCTGGGAGAAATCCTGACCCCTTCGGAATTCAAGCTGTCAGACGCCCAGTCTCAGGCCCATTGCCCTCAACACGAACACTGGACATTTTCCTCTGAAAAAAACCACACCCTCCCAGTTTCTTAATACAAAAGTTTGGAGGAAGATCTTGTCTCTCCAGAGGTACCCACGATTTTAAGTGGTGGCATTTTTAGTCTGGGAGAAATCCTGATTGCTTTGGAATTTGAAGTTTCAGACGCCCGGTCGCAGGCCATGGGCCCTGGATATGAACATTGGCCATTTTCCCTCTGTAAAAAACCACACCCTCCCAGTTTCTTAACACCATTTAGGAGGAAGACACAGTCTCTCCGAAAGTAGCCAGGGTTCTCAGTGGTGGCATATTTAGTCTGGGAGAAATCCTGATCCGTTCAGGATTTTAGCTCTCAGACGCTCAGTCTCAGGCCCATTGCCCTCGACACGAACACTGGACATTTTCCTCAGAAAAAAAAACACACCCTCCCAGTTTCTTAATACAAATGCTTGGACGAAGACATTGTCTCTCCAGAGGTACCCACAATTCTAAGTGGTGGCATTTTTAGTCTGGGAGAAATCCTCATTGCTTCGGAATTTGAGGTTTCGGACGCCCAGTCTCATGCCAAGCGCCCTGGATATGAACATTGACCATTTTCCCTCTGTAAAAAACCACACCCTCCCAGTTTCTTAATACCATTAAGGAGGAAAATCTAGTCTCTTCAAAAGCAGCCAATGTTCTAAGAGGTTGCATCTTTAGTCTGGGAGAAACCCTGATCCCTTCCGAATTATAGGTGTCAGACGCCCAGTCTCAGCCCAATTGCCCTGGCTACGAACATGGGCAATTTTCCCTCTGAAAAAAACCACACCCTCCCAGTTTCTTAATACAAATGCTTGGAGGAAGACATTGTCTCTCCAGAGGTACCCACGATTCTAAGTGGTGGCATTCTTAGTCTGGAAGAAATCCTGATTGCTTCGGAATTTGAGGTTTCAGACGCCCGGTCGCAGGCCAAGGGCCCTGGATATGGACATTGGCAATTTTCCCTCGGAAAAAACCACACCCTCCCAGTTTCTTAATACACATTAGGTAGAAGATACAGTCTCTCCAAAAGTAGCCAGGGTTATAACTGTTGGCATCTTTAGTCGGGGAGAAATCCTGATCCCTTCGGAATTTGAGGTGTCAGACGCCCAGTCTCAGGCCCATTGCCCTGGCTACGAACATGGGCAATTTTCCTCTGAAATAAACCATACCCTCCCAGTTTCTTAATACCAGTTTGGAGGTAGTGTTGGTCTCTCCAACAGTAGCCAGGCTTCTAACTGCTGGCATCTTTAGTCTGGGAGAAAACATTAGGTTTGGGATTTTAGCAGGCCGAAGCCCAATCTCAGGACCATGCCCCTGCATGCAAAGAAGGGCCTATTTCTCTGTGAAATAAAGATCACTTCACCACTTTTGTGATATCCATTTAGAGGAGGCTTTTGGCACTCCCTGAACAGCCAGGGTTCTCAGTCGTGGCATTTTTAGTCTGGGAGAAATCCTGATTGTTTCGAAATTTGCGGTTTCAAATGCCCAGTCTCAGGCCAAGGGCCCTGGATATGAACATTTGCAATTTTCCCTCTGTAAAAAACCGCACACTCCCAGTTTCTTAATATCATTTAGGAGGAAGATCTAGTCTCTTCAAAAGCAGCCAAGGTTCTAAGATGTTGCATCTTTAGTCTGGGAGAAATCCTGATCCCTTCCGAATTATAGGTGTCAGACGCCCAGTCTCAGCCCAATTGCCCTGGCTACGAACATGGGCAATTATCCCTCTGAGAAAAACCATACCCTCCCAGTTTCTAAATACCAGTTTGGAGGTAGAGTTGGTCTCTCCAAAAGTAGCCAGGGTTATAACTGTTGGCATCTTTAGTCTGGGAGAAATCCTGGGAATTTTAGCTGTCAGACGCCCAGTCTCAGGCCCATTGCCCTCGACACGAACACAGGACATTTTCCACTGAACAAAACCACACCTTCCCAGTTTCTTAATACAAATGTTTGGAGGAAGACATTGTCTCTCCAGAGGTACCCAAGATTCTATGTGGTGGCATTTTTAGTCTGGGAGAAATCCTGATCCATTCCGAATCTGAAGTTTCAGACGCCCGGTCGCAGGCCAAGGGCCCTGGATATGAACATTGGCCATTTTCCCTCTGTAAAAAAACACACACTCCCACTTTCTTAATACACTTTAGGTAGATGATACAGTCTCTCCAAAAGTAGCCAGGGTTATAACTGTTGGCATCTTTAGACTGGGAGAAATCCTGTCCCTTCAGAATTTGAGGTTTCAGACGCCCAGTTTAAGGCCCATTGCACTCAACACGAACAGTCGACATTTTCCTCCGAAAAAAACCACACAATCCAAGATTCTTAATACCAGTTTGGAGGTAGTATTGGTCTCTCCAACAGTAGCCAGGCTTCTAACTGCTGGCATCTTTAGTCTGGGAGAAAACATTCGGTTTGGAATTTTAGCAGGCCGAAGCCCAGTCTCAGGACCATGCCCCTGCATGCAAAGAAGGGCCTATTCCTCTGTGAAATAAAGATCCCTTCACCACTTTTGTAATATCCATTTAGAGGAGGCTTTTGGCACTCCATGAACAGCCAGAGTTCTCAGTGTTAGCATTTTTCGTCTGGGAGAAATCCTGATTGCTTCGGAATTTGAGGTTTCAGATGGCCTGTCTCCGGCCAAGGGCCCTGGATATGAACATTGGCCATTTTCCCTATGTAAAAAACCACACCCTCCCAGTTTCTTAATACCATTTAGGAGGAAGATACAGTCTCTCCAAAAGTAGCCAGGGTTCTCAGTGGTGGCATCTTTAGTCTGGGAGAAATCCTGATCCGTCAGGAATTTTAGCTGTCAAACGCGCAGTCTCAGGCCAAGGGCCCTGGAAACGAACACTGGATATTTTACTCTGAAATAAACCACACCTTCCCAGTTTCTTAATACAAGTTTGGAGGAAGATATTGTCTCTCCAAAAGTAGCCAGGATTATATACGGTGGCATGTTTAGTTTGGGAGAAATTCGGATTGCTTCGGAATCTGAGGTTTCAGACGCCCAGTCTCAGCCCAATTGCCCTGGCTACCAACATGGGCAATTTTCCCTCTGAAAAAAACCATACCCTCCCAGTTTGTTAATACCGATTTGGAGGTAGTGTTGGTCTCTCCAACAGTAGCCAGGCTTCTAACTGCTGGCATCTTTAGTCTTGGAGAAAACATTAGGTTAGGGATTTTAGCAGTCCGAAGCCCAGTCTCAGGACCATGCCCCTGCATGCAAAGAAGGGCCTATTTCTCTGTGAAATAAAGATCACTTCACCACTTTTGTAATATCCATTTTGAGGAGGCTTTTGGCACTCCATGAACAGCCAGGGTTCTCAGTGGTGGCATTTTTAGTATGGGAGAAATCCTGATTGTTTCGAAATTTGCGGTTTCATATGTCCAGGCTCAGGTCAAGGGCCCTGGATATGAACATTTGCAATTTTCCCTCTGTAAAAAACCACACACTCCCAGTTTCTTAATATCATTTAGGAGGAAGATCTAGTCTCTTGAAAAGCAGCCAAGTTTCTAAGAGGTTGCATCATTAGTCTGGGAGAAATCCTGATCCCTTCCGAATTATAGGTGTCAGACGCCCTGTCTCAGCCCAATTGCCCTGGCTATGAACATGGGCAATTTTCCCTCTGAAAAAACCAGACCCTCCCAGTTTCTTAATACCAATTTGGAGGTAGAGTTGGTTTCTCCAAACGTAGCCAGGCTTCTAACTGCTGGCACCTTTAGTCTGGGGGAAAATATTAGGTATGGAATTTTAGCAGGCCGAATCCCAGTCTCAGGACCATTCCCCTGCATGCAAAGAAGGGCCTATTTCTCTGTTAAATAAAGATCACTTCACCACTTTTCTAATATCCATTTAGAGGAGGCTTTTGGCACTCCATGAACAGCCAGGGTTCTCAGTGGTGGCATTTTTAGTCTGGGAGAAATCCTGATTGCTTCGGAATTTGAGGTTTCGGACGCCCAGTCGCATGCCAAGCGCCCTGGATATGAACACTGGCCATTTTCCCTCTGTGAAACACCACAACCTCCACGTTTCATAATACCATTTAGGAGGAAGATACAGTCTCTCCGAAAGTAGCCATGGTTCTCAGTGGTGGCATCTTTAGTCTGGGAGAAATCCTGATCCGTTCGGAATTTTAGCTGTCAGACGCCCAGTCTCAGGCCCATTGCCCCCAACACGAACACTGGACATTTTCCTCTGAAAAAAACCACGCCCTCCCAGTTTCTTAATACAAGTTTGGAGGAAGACATTGTCTCTCCAGAGGTACCCACGATTCTAAGTGGTGGCATTCTTAGTCTGGAAGAAATCCTGATTGCTTCGGAATTTGAGTTTTCAGACGCCCGGTCGCAGGCCAAGGGCCCTGGATATGGACATTGGCAATTTTCCCTCTGTAAAAAACCACACCCTCCCAGTTTCTTAATACACATTAGGTAGAAGATACAGTCTCTCCAAAAGTAGCCAGGGTTATAACTGTTGGCATCTTTAGTCGGGGAGAAATCCTGATCCCTTCAAAATTTGAGGTTTCAGACGCCCAGTTTCAGGCCCATTGCCCTCAACACGGACACTGGACATTTTCCTCTGAACAAAACCACTCCATCCCAGTTTCTTAATACCAGTTTGGAGGTAGTGTTGATCTCTCCAACAGTAGCCAGGCTTCTAACTGCTGGCATCTTTAGTCTGGGAGAAAACATTGGGTTTGGAATTTTAGCAGGCCGAAGCCCAGTCTCAGGACCATGCCCCTGCATGCAAAGAAGGGCCTATTTCTCTGTGAAATAAAGATCACTTCACCACTTTTGTAATATCCATTTAGAGGAGGCTTTTGGCACTCCATGAACAGACAGGGTTCTCAGTGTTGGCCTTTTTAGTCTGGGAGAAATCCTGATTGCTTCGGAATTTGAGGTTTCGTACGCCCAGTCGCATGCCAAGCGCCCTGGATATTAACATTGGCCGTTTTCCCTCTGTAAAACACCGCAAACTCCCAGTTTCTTAATACCATTTAGGAGGAAGATGCCGGTCTCCGAAAGTAGCCAGGGTTCTCAGTGGTGGCATCTTCAGTCTGGGAGAAATCCTGATGCCTTCGGAATTTGCGGTTTCAGACGCCCAGTTTCAGGCCCATTGCCCTCAACACGAACACTGGACATTTTCCTCTGAAAAAAACCACACCATCCCAGATTCTTAATACCAGTTTGGTGGTAGTGTTGGTGTCTCCAACAGTAGCCAGGCTTCTAACTGCTGGCATCTTTAGTCTGGGAGACAACATTGGGCTTGGAATTCTAGCAGGCCGAAGCCCAGTCTCAGGACCATGCCCCTGCATGCAAAGAAGGGCCTATTCCTCTGTGAAATAAATATCCCTTCACCACTTTTGTAATATCCTTTTAGAGGAGGCTTTTGGCTCTCCATGAACAGCCAGAGTTCTCAGTGTTAGTATTTTTCGTCTGGGAGATATCCTGATCCATTCAGAATTTAAGGTATCAGACGGCCTGTCTCCGGCCAAGGTCCTTGGATATGAACATTGGCCATTTTCCCTCTGTAAAAAACCACAACCTCCCAATTTCTTAATACCATTTAGGAGGAAGATACAGTCTGTCCGAAAGCAGCCATGGTTCTACACTGGTGGCATCTTTAGTCTGGGAGAAATCCTGATCCGTTCGGAATTTTAGCTGTCAGACGCCCAGTCTCAGGCCTCTTGCCCTCAACACGAACACTGGACATTTTCCTCTGAAAAAAACCACACCCTCCCAGATTCTTAATACCAGTTTGGAGGAAGACATTGTCTCTCCAGAGGTACCCACGATTCTAAGTGGTGGCATTTTTAGTCTGGGAGAAATCCTGATTGCTTCGGAATTTGTGGATTCAGACGCCTGGTCGCAGGCCAAGGGCCCTGGAAATGAACATTGGCAATTTTCCCTCTGTAAAAAACCACACCCTCCCGCTTTCTTAATACACTTGAAAAGGAAAATACAGTCTCTCCAAAAGTAGCCAGGGTTATAACTGATGGCATCTTTAGTCTAGAAGAAATCCTGATCCCTTCGGAATTTGAGGTTTCAGACGCCCAGTTTCAGCCCCATTGCCCTCAACACGAACACTGGACATTTTCCTCTGAACAAAACCACACCGTCCCAGTTTCTTAATACCAGTTTGGAGGTAGTGTTGACCTCTCCAACAGTAGCCAGGCTTCTAACTGCTGGCATCTTTAGTCTTGGAGAAAACATTCGGTTTGGAATTTTAGCAGGCCGAAGCCCAGTCTCAGGACCATGCCCCTGCATGCAAAGAAGGGCCTATTCCTCTGTGAAATAAAGATCACTTCACCACTTTTGTAATATCCATTTAGAGGAGGCTTTTGGCACTCCATGAACAGCCACGGTTCTCAGTGTTGGCATTTCTAGTCTAGGAGAAATTCTGTGTGATTCGGAATTTGAGGTTTCAGTCGCCCAGTCTCAGGCCAAGGGCCCTGGATATGAGCATTGGCAATTTTCCCTCTTTAAAAAACCACGTCATCCAGGATTCTTAATACCATTCAGGAGGAAGATACAGTCTCTCCAAAAGTAGGCATGGTTCTAACTGGTGGCATCTTTAGTCTAGGAGCAATCCTGATCCCATCGGAATTTGAGCTGTCAGACGCCCAGTCTCAGGCCAATTACACTGGATAAGAACATTGCTATTTTCCTTCTGAAAAGAACCACACCCTCTCAGTTTCTTAATGGCAGTTTAGAGGAAGACATTGTCTCTCCAAAAGTAGCCAGGATTCTAAGTAGTGGCATCTTTAGTCTGGGAGAAATCCTGATCCTTTCAGAATTATAGATGTCAGACACCCAGTCTCAGGCCAAGGTCCCTGAATAGGAACATTGGGTATTTTTCCCTCTGAAAAAACCCACACCCTTCCAATTTCTTAAAACCAGTTTGGAGGTAGTGGTGGTCTCTGCAAAAGGAGCTAGGGTTCCAAGTGGTGGTGTCTTTAGTCTGCGAGAAATCCTTATCCATTCGGAATTTGAGCTGTCAGACACCCAGTTTCAGGCTCATTGCCCTGGACACGAACATAGGCCATTTTTGCTCTGAAAAAAGTCACATCTTCCCAGTTACTTAATGGCAGTTTTGAGGAAGACATTGTCTCTCCAAAAGTAGCCAGGATTCTAAGTGGTCGCATCTTTAGTCTGGGAGAAATCCTGATCCTTTAGGAATTTTAGCTGTCAGACACCCACTCTCAGGCCCATTGCCTTGGAAACGAACATTGGACATTTGTGCTCTGATAAAAACAACACCCTTCCCGTTTCTTAATACCTGTTTGGAAGAAGACATTTTATCTGCCATAGTAGCCAGGATTCTAAGGGGTGGAATTTTTAGTCTGGGAGAAATCCTGATCCTTTCGGAATTTTAGATGTCAGACACCCAGTCTCAGGCCAAGGTCCCTGGATAAGAACATTGGCCATAATTTCCTCTTGAAAAAACCACACCCTCACAGTTCCTTGATACCCGTTTGGAGGTCGTGTTGGTCTCTCCAAAAGAAGCCAGGGTTCTAACTGCTGGCATCTTTAGTCTGGGAGAAATCCTGATCCTTTCGGAATTTGAGCTGTCAGACGCCCTGTCTCAGCCCAATTGCCCTGGCTACGAACATGGGCCATTTTCCCTCTGAAAAAAACCATACCCTCCCAGTTTCTTATTACCAGTTTGGATGTAGTATTTGTCTCTCCAAAAGTAGCCTGGCTTCTAACTCCTGGCATCTTTAGTGTGGGAGAAAACATTAGGTTTGGTATTTTAGCAGGCCGAAGCCCAGTCTCAGGACCATGCCCCTGCATGCAAAGAAGGGCCTATTTCTCTGTGAAATAAAGATCACTTCACCACTTTTGTAATATGCATTTAGAGGAGGCTTTTGGCACTCCATGAAAAGCCAGGGTTCTCAGTGGTAGAATTTTTAGTCTGGGAGAAATCCTGATTGCTTCGGAATTCGAGGTTTCAGACACCCAGTCTCAGGCCAAGGGCCCTGGATATGAATATTGGGAATTTTCCCTCTTTAAAAAACCACACCCTCCCAGATTCTTAATACCATTTAAGAGGAAGATAGAGTCTCTCCAAAAGTAGCCAGGGTTCTAACTGGTGGCATCTTTAGTCTAGGAGAAATCCTGGTCCATTCGGAGTTTTAGATGTCAGACACCCAGTCTCAGTCCAAGGTTCCTGGGTAAGAACATTGGCCATTTTTTCCTCTGAAAAAAACCACACCCTCCCAGTTTCTTAATACCAGTTTGGAGGTAGTGTTGATCTCTCCAAAAGTAGCCAGGATTCTAACTGCTGGCATCTTTAGTTTGGGAGAAATCCTAATCCCTTTAGAATTTTAGCTGTCAGACGCCCAGTCTCAGGCCCATTGCCCTGGAAATGAACATAGGCCGGTTTTGCCTTGAAGAAAACCGTGCCCTCCCAGTTTCTTGATATCAGTTTGGAGGAAGATATTTTATCTGCAATAGTAGCCAGGGTTCTAAGGGGTGGCATCTTTAGTCTGGGAGAAATCCTGATCCTTTCGAAATGTGAGCTGTCAGACACCCAGTCTCAGGCCAAGGGCCTTGGATATGAACACTGGCAATTTTCCCTCTGTTTAAATCACAGCCTCGGAGTTTCTCAATACCATTTAGGAGGAAGATACAGTCTCTCCAAAGGTAGCCAGGGAGCTAACTGGTGGCATCTTTAGTCTAGGAGAAATCCTGATCCATTCGGAATTTTAGCTGTCAGACGCCCAGTCGCAGGCCCATTGCCCTGGAAACGAACATAGGCTGTTTTTGCTCTTAAGAAAACCACACCCTCTCAGTTTCCTCATACCAGTTTGGAGGAAGACATTTTATCTGCGATTGTAGCCAGGGTTTTATGGGTTGGCATCTTTAGTCTGGGAAAAATCCTGATCCTTTCGAAATTTGAGCTGTCAGACGCCCAGTCTCAGGCCAATTGCCCTGGCTACGAACATGGGCCATTTTCCCTCTGAAAAAAACCATACCCTCCCAGTTTCTTATCACCAGTTTGGAGGTAGTATTGGTCTCTCCAAAAGTAGACTGGCTTCTAACTGCTGGCATCTTCAGTGTGGGAGAAAACATTATGTTTGGAATTTTAGCAGGCCGAAGCCCAGTCTCAGGACCATGCCCCTGCATGCAAAGAAGGGCCTATTTCTCTGTGAAATAAAGATCACTTCACCACTTTTGTAATATCCATTTAGAGGAGGCTTTTGGCACTCCATGAACAGCCGTGGTTCTCAGTGGTGACATTTTTATTCTGGGAGAAATCCTGATTGCTTCAGAATTTGAGGTTTCAGACACCCATTCTCAGGCCAAGGGCCCTGGATATGAACATTGGCAATTTTCCCTCTTTAAAAAACCACACCCTCCCAGTTTCTTAATACCATTTAGGAGGAAGAAACAGTCTCCCCAAAAGTAGCCAGGGTTCTAACTGGTGGCATCTTTAGTCTAGGAGAAATCCTGATCCATTCGGAGTTTTAGATGTCAGACACCCAGTCTCAGTCCAGGGTTCCTGCGTAAGAACATTGGCCATTTTTACCTCTGAAAAAAACACACCCTCCCAGTTTCTTAATATAATTTAGGAGGAAGATCTAGTCTCTTCAAAAGCAGCCAAGGTTCTAAGATGTTGCATCTTTAGTCTGGGAGAAATCCTGATCCCTTCTGAATTATAGGTTTCAGATGCCCAGTCTCAGCCCAATTGCCCTGGCTACGAACATGGGCAATTTTCCCTCTGAGAAAAACCATACCCTCCCAGTTTCTAAATACAAGTTTGGAGGTAGAGTTGGTCTCTCCAAAAGTAGCCAGGATTACATACGGTGGCATGTTTAGTTTGGGAGAAATCCTCATTGCTTCGGAATTTGAGGTTTCGGACGCCCAGTCTCATGCCAAGCGCCCTGGATATGAACATTGGCCATTTTCCCTCTGTAAAAAACCACAACCTCCCAGTTTCTTAATACCATTTAGGAGGAAGATCTAGTCTCTTCAAAAGCAGCCAAGGTTCTAAGAGGTTGCATCTTTAGTCTGGGAGAAACCCTGATCCCTTCCGAATTATAGGTGTCAGACGCCCAGTCTCAGCCCAATTGCCCTGGCTACGAACATGGGCAATTTTCCCTCTGAAAAAAACCACACCCTCCCAGTTTCTTAATACAAATGCTTGGAGGACGACATTGTCTCTCCAGAGGTACCCTCGATTCTAAGTGGTGGCATTCTTAGTCTGGAAGAAATCCTGATTGCTTCGGAATTTGAGGTTTCAGACGCCCGGTCGCAGGCCAAGGGCCCTGGATATGGACATTGGCAATTTTCCCTCTGTAAAAAACCACACCCTCCCAGTTTCTTAATACACATTAGGTAGAAGATACAGTCTCTCCAAAAGTAGCCAGGGTTATAACTGTTGGCATCTTTAGTCTGGGAGAAATCCTGATCCCTTCGGAATTTGAGGATTCAGACGCCCAGTTTCAGGCCCATTGCCCTCAACACGGACACTGGACATTTTCCTCTGAACAAAACCACTCCATCCCAGTTTCTTAATACCAGTTTGGAGGTAGTGTTGATCTCTCCAACAGTAGCCAGGCTTCTAACTGCTGGCATCTTTAGTCTGGGAGAAAACATTGGGTTTGGAATTTTAGCAGGCCGAAGCCCAGTCTCAGGACCATGCCCCTGCATGCAAAGAAGGGCCTATTCCTCTTTGAAATAAAGATCACTTCACCACTTTTGTGATATCCATTTAGAGGAGGCTTTTGGCTCTCCATGAACAGCCAGAGTTCTCAGTGTTAGTCTTTTTCGTCTGGGAGAAATCCTGATCCATTCGGAATTTGAGGTTTCAGACGGCCTGTCTCCGGCCAAGGGCCCTGGATAAGAACATTGGCCATTTTCCCTCCGTAAAAAACCACACCCTCCCAGTTTCTTAATACACATTAGGTAGAAGATACAGTCTCTCCAAAAGTAGCCAGGGTTATAACTGTTGGCATCTTTAGTCGGGGAGAAATCCTGATCCCTTCGGAATTTTAGCTGTCAGACGCCCAGTCTCAGGCCCATTGCCCTGGCTACGAACATGGGCAATTTTCCTCTGAAATAAACCATACCCTCCCAGTTTCTTAATACCAGTTTGGAGGTAGTGTTGGTCTCTCCAACAGTAGCCAGGCTTCTAACTGCTGGCATCTTTAGTCTGGGAGAAAACATTAGGTTTGGGATTTTAGCAGGCCGTAGCCCAGTCTCAGGACCATGCCCCTGCATGCAAAGAAGGGCCTATTTCTCTGTGAAATAAAGGTCACTTCACCACTTTTGTGATATCCATTTAGAGGAGGCTTTTGGCACTCCATGAACAGCAAGGGTTCTCAGTCGTGGCATTTTTAGTCTGTGAGAAATCCTGATTGTTTCGAAATTTGCGGTTTCAAATGCCCAGTCTCAGGCCAAGGGCCCTGGATATGAACATTTGCAATTTTCCCTCTGTAAAACCGCACCTCCCAGTTTCTTAATATCATTTAGGAGGAAGATCTAGTCTCTTCAAAAGCAGCCAAGGTTCTAAGATGTTGCATCTTTAGTCTGGGAGAAATCCTGATCCCTTCCGAATTATAGGTGTCAGACGCCCAGTCTCAGCCCAATTACCCTGGCTACGAACATGGGCAATTTTCCCTCTGAGAAAAACCATACCCTCCCAGTTTCTAAATACCAGTTTGGAGGTAGAGTTGGTCTCTCCAAAAGTAGCCAGGATTACATACGGTGGCATGTTTAGTTTGGGAGAAATTCTGATTGCTTGAATCTGAGGTTTCAGATGCCCAGTCTCAGGCCCATTGCCTGGCTACGAACATGGGCAATTTTCCCTCTGAAAAAACCATACCCTCCCAGTTTCTTAATACCAGTTTGGAGGTAGAGTTGGTCTCTCCAAAAGTAGCCAGGTTATAACTGTTGGCATCTTTAGTCTGGGAGAAATCCTGGGAATTTTACTGTCAGACGCCCAGTCTAAAAATGGGCCCATTGCCCTCAACACGAACACAGGACATTTTCACTGAACAAAACCACACCTACCCAGTTTCTTAATACAAATGTTTGGAAGACATTGTCTCCCCAGAGGTACCCAAGATTCTAAGTGGTGGCATTTTTAGTCTGGGAGAAATCCTGATCCATTCCGAATCCAAGTTTCAGACGCCGGTCGCAGGCCAAGGGCCTGGATATGAACATTGGCCATTTTCCCTCTGTAAAACCACACACTCCCACTTTCTTAATACACTTTAGGTAGAAGATACAGTCTCTCCAAAAAGTAGCCAGTGTTATAACTGTTGGCATCTTTAGACTGGGAGAATCCCTGTCCTTCAGAATTTGAGGTTTCAGACGCCCAGTTTAAGGCCCATTGCACTCAACACTTAACACTGACATTTTCCTCTGAACAAAACCACACCATCCCAGATTCTTAATACCAGTTTGGAGGTAGTATTGGTCTCTCCAACAGTAGCCAGGCTTCTAACTGCTGGCATCTTTAGTCTGGGAGAAAACATTCGGTTTGGAATTTTAGCAGGCCGAAGCCCAGTCTCAGGACCATGCCCTGCATGCAAAGAAGGGCCTATTCCTCTTTGAAATAAAGATCACTTCACCACTTTTGTAATATCCATTTAGAGGAGGCTTTTGGCACTCCATGAACAGCCAGAGTTCTCAGTGTTAGCATTTTTAGTCTGGGAGAAATCCTGATCCCTTCGAATTTGAGGGTTTCAGACGCCTGTCTCGGCCAAGGGCCTGGATATGAACATTGGCCATTTTCCTCTGTAAAAAACCACACTATCCCTTTCTTTAGCCCTTTAGGTAAAGATACAGTCTGTCAAAAAAGTAGCCAGGGTTCTAACTGGTGGCATCTTTAGTCTGGGAGAAATCCTGTCCCTTCAGAATTTGAGGTATCAGACGCCCAGTTTAAGGCCCATTGCACTCAACACGAACACTCGATATTTTCCTCTGAACAAAACCACACCATCCCAGATTCTTAATACCAGTTTGGAGGTAGTATTGGTCTCCAACAGTAGCCAGGCTTCTAACTGCTGGCATCTTTAGTCTGGGAGAAAACATTAGGTTTGGAATTTTAGCAGGCCGAAGCCCAGTCTCCAGGACCATGCCCCTGCATGCAAAGAAGGGCCTATTCTCTGTGAAATAAAGATCTTCACCACTTTTGTAATATCCATTTAGAGGAGGCTTTGGCCTCCATGAACAGCCAGAGTTCTAAGTGTTAGCATTTTCGTCTGGGAGAAATCCTGATTGCTTCGGAATTTGAGGTTTCAGATGCCTGTCTCGGCCAAAGGGGCCCCGGATATGAACATTGGCCATTTTCCTCTGTAAAAACCCACTCCCAGTTTCTTAATACCATTTAGGAGGAAGATCTAGTCTCTTCAAAAGCAGCCAGGTTCTAAAAGGTGGCATCTTTAGTCTGGGAGAAACCTGATCCCTTCCGAATTATAGGTGTCAGCGCCCAGTCTCAGCCAATTGCCCTGGCTACGAACATGGGCAATTTTCCCTCTGAAAAACCACACCCTCCCAGTTTCTTAATACAAATTTGGAGGAAGACATTGTTCTCCAAAGTAGCCAGGATTCTAAGTGGTGGCATTTTAGTTGGAAGAAATCTGATTGCTTCGAATTTGAGGTTTCAGACGCCCGTTCAGGCCAAGGGCCCTGGATATGAACATTGGCAATTTTCCCTGAAAAACCACACCTCCAGTTTCTTAATACACATTGGGAAATAGTCTCTCCAAAAGTAGCCAGGTTTAACTGTTGGCATCTTTAGGGGGAGAAATCCTGATCCTTGAATTTTAGCTGTCAG
>JAREIS010001795.1:0-28873 GCA_030060385.1 Muscicapa striata striata
GCTGTGGCCATGGGGTTCCCTTTGGGGAGCATCCTGGCACAGGGCTCCTGGGCCAGGAAGGCTTGTGGTCATGCCGCAGGCTGTGCCTCCCCAGCGTCCCCTCAGCCCTGCTGTGGTGGGTCAGTGTGTGGAGCCTGCCCATGAGCCTGAAGTTGACCCTTGGCAGGTGGGAAGGAAGGGAAAAACAAGGGAGGTGCAGGCCAGGACTGCAAAGGCAGTGGTGGGAGAAGTCGAGAGGCCTATGGGGAATCTTGCAGTGCTGGCGTGGCGTGCGCAGCAGCAGGTAGAACTTGGAGGGCTGACTGGGAGGGTGTGGGACCTTCCCTGGTGTGTGGGAGTGGGGTTTTGCAGTGCCTTGGGAGCATGGGGAGAGCACAGGGGCTGTACCTGGCCTCCACAGAGCCCAGAGTGGCACAGGGACAGCCCTGCTGCACTTGCCACCCTGGCATGGCTTGGGTGCCAGCCAGGGCCTGTGCCCAGGCTGATGCTGCAGGCCAGGAGACAGGTCCAGTGTGGTGAGCTGTTATTTCCTGCTGGGCTGCTGCTGTGTCTCGTAGTGCCCCACAGCCCCAGCCCAGCCCTCAGAGCTGCGCTCCCACCTTGGCAGCCCCCAGGGCCCGAGGCCCCAGGGACCTGGGCAGTTAGTGCTGGCAGGGCAGGGCTGGGGCTGTTCCGGGGGCTCGCCCTGCTGCAGGCTCAGCCCTCTCGCTGCTCCACAGGCAGCAGTTCCTGGAGGCAGCAGGGCAGGTGCCGGACCCTTGCGGAGCGCTACTGCTGGCTATACCCAGCGCCTGCGCGGGGCCACGGAGGAGCTCTTTGGGCAGCAGGCCGCCTTCGTGCTGGCCTGGGTCAGGGCTTTGCGGGGCTTTGCTGCAGCTGTCCTTCCTGACTGCCCTGCACGTGAGTCGAGGAGCATGGCCCCAGTGCCATGGCCCTGGGCGCGGCTGGGAGCACCCCTGGCCCACGGCACTGGGGCAGGTTCTGGGTGGGGGTGTCCTGTTCCCCTCGAGCCACTGAGCCCTGCCCTGGCACCCGGATGGTGCCCAGCTCAGGTATGTGGTGCTCATCCCAGCACGGGCCTGGCCTTGGCAGGCTTCTGCCTGGGCTGGTGCCTGGGCACCCTTGGCCCCTGCCCGAAGTGCCAGAGTTTCCTGGCTGCTCCTTGCAGGGACATTGCCCCAGCCTGGCCCTGTGGGCACCTGGTGAGTCCTGTCTGCAGCCAGCCCTGTCCCTTGCAGGTGAGTGAGCAGTTTGCCCGCTACCTTGACGTGCAGATCCAGGAGCTCCGCAGGGCTGCGGGCAGCACGGGGCCTCTGGAGCGGCTGCAGCAGTTCTTGGAGCCCTTTGTTGTCTTCCAGTGGCCTGGAGTTTGGCCCACACCTTGAACACTTCTACAGGTGAGGCTGCTGTGTCTCCCAGAGCCAGGGGCCTGGTGCAGCGTGGCCTGGTGTGCTGGGAAGGCCTGGCCCGGTGTGCCAGTGGTGCTCCCGCTTTGCTTTTATGGGCTTATGGAGTATGGAGGGCCCATGGCTGCTGCCAGTGTGTGGAATCACATTCCCTACTGGGGACAGGGAGTGTGTGCTGCCAGGCCCATGAGTGGGGTGAGGCCAGGCTTGGAGCTGGGGCTGTCTCTTGGCGGGCCACAGGGCTCGGGCCAGCCCTGACTGAAGCTGGTGGCCACGGCAGGCACTACCTGGGGGACCGGCTCCTGACGCAAGGGCCATCTTGGCTGGAAGGAGGCATCGTGGAGCAGATCGGACTGTGCTTCCCCAGCCGCTTTCCCCAGCATATGCTGAGCAACTTGGCCGAGTCGGAGGAGCTCCAGCGGCAGTTCTGCCTCTTCCAGCTGCAGGAGCAGGATAAGCGGCTGCTGGAGCTGGACACAGGCCTGGATGAGGTGAGAGGGAGGCTGGCGTGGCACGCTGGAGGGATTTCCTCACGGGGATCCCAGAGCCTGCCCTGAGCTGCCCTTGTGCCCCTGTGCCCAGGTGCTGGGAACAGCTGCTGTGGCAGATGTGCCAGAGGTGAAGGTGCTGGCCCTGTCCCCCCACTGCTGGCCCGTTTCCCCACTCTGTTACATGGATAACCCTGGGAGGTTTTTCCCGGCGCTGCTGAGCTCCCGCCTGGATGAGTTTGCTGACTTCTGCCGGCAGAGTGAGTGCTGTGGCCGGGGGTGTGCCCAGGCCCCTCCAGGGCAGCTCAGCCACAAGTGGTGGTGGGGTGGCAGTGCCTGGCAGGGCTGATCCCCATCCCTGGCACTGACACTATCCCTGTCCCTGGCAGGCCAGAGCCAGCTGGGCTGGGAGTGCACAAAGCCCCGTCGGCTGCAGTGGACGTGGCTGGGCCACGCTGAGCTGCAGTTTGGAGACTGCGTTCTGCACGTGTCCACACTGCAGATGTACATCCTGCTGTGCTTCAACAACGCCCAGGTAGGGGCTGGGGCCACTGTGGGACCAGGGAAGCAGTGGAAGCTGGAGCATGGCAGGGCCGTGTCCTCCCTTCCCTTCTGGTGGGGTATCCAGCAGCATTTGGGGCACAGGAGCCCACTGTCAGGCCAGGCCTGTGGCCAGTGAGTCTTGGCCATTGCCCTCCCTCCCTGTGCTGCAGGAGGTGGCTGTGGAGGCCCTGCTGCAGGCTACAGGGCTCCCTGCTGACCTGGTGCACCACGCACTGACACCGCTGACCAACAGCCAGGGCGTCCTGGTGGGGAGCTGCACTCCAGGGGGTGAGTGTGGGGCTGGGGCACCCAGGGGAGGGGCTGGCCTGAACCCGAGGGGTGCTGGGCTCGGAGGTGCACGAGCTCATGGGGCTGGTGAGGGGTGTGTGTCCATGTGTTGGTGCTAGGCACAGGTGTGTGTGTCAGTGTCAGGCTGGGGGTGATGTGTGGGGTGGGGTTCGGGGCCGTGCACGGGCTGTGGGTCAGCGTGGGTGGTTGGGTCTCAGGGCTGTGTGTGGGCTCAGGTCAGAGCCAGGGGCCATATGCGTGGCTGTGGCTTGGGGCCACGTGTGGGGGTGAGGGCTGGGGTGGCCAGCAGTGCTGGCAGCCACAGGAGGCCCAGCTTGGGTCCCTCAGCCACACAGATGTGTCCTGGGGCTCCTTCAGGGCCCAGCTCGAGGCTTGGCTGAGCCTGGCTTGGGTGCTGGCTCCAGGTACGCTGCGGCTGAACCAGGCAGCCCTGGCCCAGAGCTCCGGCCGCCAGCTGAGGCTGCTGCCCCAGCAGAGGTACCTGCGCACAGAGAGGGCCGAGGTGAGCGCCCTGGAGAGGAAGAGGAACGTCCTGTGCTGCCTCATCATGCGCATCCTCAAGATGGAGAAGCAGCTGCACATCGACAACCTGGTGTTCAGGGTACGGGGGTGTTGCAGAGGGGCACAGGGGCTGCCTGGGGGCTGCAGCCACTGCACTTGGGCTCCCTTGCTGCCCTAGGTGATTGATGCCTGTCAGAAGGGAGAACTGGGGCCAGGGGTGCAGTTCCTGAGCTTCTGCTGCCACAGTGTGGACGTGCTGTCCTGCATCCTGTACCTGCTGAACCAGGGCTATCTCCGGCGCCAGGAGGGGAGGCCTCATGTCTTGGAATATACCTCTGCTGAATCCACAACACCTCTTGGCGGCCAAGCACAGATTACTTTCCAGTGCAGGCCAGCCCAGGCATCTCTGGAGGAGGACAGCAGAGACAGCCTGCATAGGTAGGGGTGCATGTCACCAGGTGTGAAGGGGTGTGCATCTCAACCCTGTGTGAACATTTCCTATTTCTCCATGTCAGGTGGAATCCTGTCACAGACAGAGCAGAAGAATATCTCATGGCAATGCTACAGGTGCCAATGGGGCACACGCTCAGTCCAGAGGAGGCCAAGCTGCTCATGAACCAGACAGTAATGCAGGTCCAGGATACTCTGAGCATACCAGATGATGTTGCTCGGCACCTCCTCATGCACTGTAGGTGGAATGTGGATTTCCTGATCCAGTGCTATGTGGAGAACCGCGAGGCCCTGCTCATCTCCTCAGGGCTGCAAGTGCAGGATGTCCAGCCTCCCCCAAGCCCTGGAACCCACTGCCCAGTCTGTGTGAACCAGCTGTGTCCCACTGAGAAGCCACCAACCCTTTGCTGCATGCACTACTGTTGCAAGGTGAAGGTCCTGAGGTCTTTGGTTCCTGCTACTTGACAGGGAATTGCTGCTCTGTACTTGGAGCAGCTGTTCTTTGTCTGAAGGTGTTATCAGGGGATTTTTCAGAGCTTATACATTTGCTTTTCCCAGCTCACTTTTTTGCTGTGATCCTTCACTCCCTGGTTTGTCTATTCCCACTTTTGTGCTTTGGGGTACTTACCCATGATCTGTGGGGTTTTATGCACCCTCTGCTAGGTGGGGAGGGCTTGCAGGGTCACATGGCCCCTTTTAGGTCTGATCTCTCCTCTTGTGCCCTGACAGCCGTGTTGGAGGGAATATCTCACAACTCGCATTGAGCAGAACATGGTTGTCAACTGCACCTGTCCCATATCCGAGTGTCGTGCTCAGCCAACAACAGCCTTCATCTACTCCATCGTGTCCTCCCAGGAGATTATAGCCAAGGTGCAGTAGGAGGGGTGGTTGCTGGGTATCCAAGCTCTCTTCATTTTGGTCAGCACTATCAGATCATTTTGTTGCTGCTTTTTCCTTTCCTGTTACCAAGATTGGCAGTGTGATAATGGTGGCCAGCCAGATTTTGTCTGTTGTCTCTGAATATGGTCAATACCAGCTGTTCAGGAAAGCATAACATCAACAAAAGAGCACAGTGGTATTTCCTCTAAATATATCTCTAGCAAGCAACATTTCAGGGACATTATTACTTCAGAGCTAGATGAGAGCCGTGTTAGCAGCTCATGATAAGTATCCTTTCCTAGTGTGCTGGGAGCAATGATATAATAATAATAAAAATAAAAATCAAGGCCAAATGAAAATATGAGCAATTTCATTTTAATGCTGCATCAATAACCTCTATATCCTTTTTCTTACATCAATCTCTGGCTTAGAGCAGTTCAGGTTTTTGTTAAGATGGCAGGAATTACCACATCAGACTTAATCTTTACTCTAAGTCTGTGCGAGTCTATAGACTTCTCTAAACCAGGTTTTCTGAGCTCTGCTTACCTTAGTGCTTGGTCATCAGGCTACAGCAGTAGCTGCTTGTTCTAAAGCAGAAGCTACTTTTTCTGTTCTTTCAGTTTTTAGGGCTGAATGCCCTCCCCACCTAATGGCAGAGCTGTAGCTGTCACATGACAGACTCTTTTTGTTAATTGCTGGGCAGAAAAGTCTCTTTTCCACTGCTCCGTTGTTTGACAGGTGTATCTTTTGTTTTGTTTTTATAGGAAGTGTTTGGAGAATTGGTGTATCTATCTGGACAGTTAGTCCTTTGCAAATCGCGTAGTCACACCTGTCTGGAAGCAGGATTTAGTAGCATGTTGCTTTGACTGTTTTATAAAGATAAATATTTCGGATGGACATAAATAGCAGCTGATTTTAACAAGTTGCTCTGATGCTCTCGCTGAAATGTTGTTTTCCTTTTGATCAGTAAATGGTGTGGCTGGAGTGTTAATGTCTGATGCAGAGTCACACACACATACAGTCATAGAATATTTTGGGTTGCAATAATCTGTGGAGGTCTCCAGTCCAATCCTGAGCTCAAAATAACTAGATTATTGTATGAAGATCTAATGCTGGAATTCTATTTAAACAACAAAACTGGTTGTTGGGGTTGGGTTGGGGTTTTTTTTCAATATTAATGAAACATGGGACCAGTTTGGGCAGAGAGGTTTATAGTCTCTATGCTTGGGTATATTCAAAATCCAACTGGACACAGTCCCAGGCAATCCTGCTTTAAGGTAAGAGGTTGGACAAGATTTTATTTCCAAAAAATCCTTCCAACCTCAGCAGTTCTGCGAAATTAAACAGCTTCCAGATATGACATGAGGGGATAGAAAAATGAACACAAAGGGAATGAAAGGGTAAACTGACTGAGTTCTGTTTCGTTGTGAGCAGCTGTTTGGTGAGATGGATAGCCCAGAGCACCAGACCCTGCTTTTAAGGCCTAACTATGAAGCTTCTCAGTCTTAAATCTCTTTCCTGGCTTCTCATTACAGTATGAAAAAGCCCTCCTCAGACGCTACGTTGAGTGTTGCTCCAACCTGACATGGTGCACCAACCCTCAGGGCTGTGATCAGATCCTCCTTAAGGATGGACTTGGTTATGGAGCAGCCTGTTCCAAGTGCTCCTGGATATCCTGCTTCAACTGCAACTTCCCAGAGGTGAGGCTGAGCTGGATCACAGGCTGTACTGTCTTAGGTTTGGCACACACCCTTCTGCTTTTGGGTGCTTTTCTTTTGTTTTTCTCTCTCTCAGGATTGTCTTTTCCTCTCTCTCAGGCCCATTATCCTGCCAGCTGCAGCCACATGTCTCAATGGGTGGATGATGATGGATACTATGAGGGAATGACAAGTGAAGCCCAAAGCAAACATCTGGCTAAGCTCATTTCAAAGCACTGCCCGAACTGCCAGGCTCAGATAGAGAAAAACGAGGGGTGCCTGCAGTAAGTATACAATTTTGTTTGCTGCTGTGTTTCTGACTGGGTGGCACAGTCCCTCGCTGTGGTGCAGGGGAGCACTGTCAGGAGCTGTCTGACAACAAGTGGCTGTCAGGACTGAGTGATTCCCGTTGTCCTTCTGCAGTATGACATGTGCAAAATGTAACCATGGCTTCTGCTGGCGCTGCCTCAAGCCCTGGAGGCCAAATCACAAGGATTATTACAACTGCTCTGCTATGGTGAGTGGTTTGCTGTATCTCCTTGGTTCATGCTTATGCTCAGAGGCTCCTGTAGCCTCTCAGAGATGGTAAGGATCCCCACTTGGGCCCTTTACTCTGGACTTTGTGAATTTGCCAGTAATACTGGCATTTCCAGGAAGCCCTGATACTTGAGGGAAATTGCTACAAGTTCCTGTACCTTTCCTCTCAGGTGAGTAAAGCAGCTTGGCAGGAGAAGCGTTTCCAGGATTACAACGAAAGATGCACCTTTCATCACCATGCAAGGGTGAGGCCTCCTCCTTCCTTTGCAGATGCTGACTGCTGCTCAGCCCTGGTGAGCAGGGCACTTGTCTTCTCTGCTTAGAAGCAGGCTTCCCATCCAGGTGGGGATCACTGGATGATCATTTTGCCCTGGCTCTGACATGAAGGAGTAGTCCTTGGCTGCTTTCTTTTATCCAGTCTGTTGTGGAAACTGAGCACCTGACTCATGGTGCTTAGGGGTTCAGAATGGTGGAGGAGTTGGAAGCAATGGTGACTGAAGGCTGAGCTCTGCTCAGAGCTGAGGTGCTGTAAAAGGTTGAAGTGATGGCACAGTAGAAATGTTATAGTTGGATGCATTAAATGCTCTGCTGCTGCCTGCATCTTCTGGGATGGCACTTCAGAATGCTTAGCAATTATTTGTGTGGAAGGTGGTTTTTTTTTCCAATCTTGTGGAGCTTGACAGTGACACTGACTTTTTTCCCTCCTCCTTTGGTTATTGCAGGAATTTGCCTCAAGTCTGAGGAACAGCATTTCTTCCATCAGAGAGATGCCAAAAATTAGGAACTTGACCTTTGTTCTTGATGCCTGCAAAGTACTAGAACAGGCACGGAAGGTGAGGCTGGATAATATAGTCTTGCTGAGATTTAGACTTAATTCTGTTGGTGTGTTTTATGCCTTTCATAAAGTGAGGAGACACCAACATTGTTCTTTTCCAAATAAGAGGAGACGGAGAAGGCTTGAGGGGAGGAGTAGCATCAGGACAGGGGAAGAACTCATGTCTGCCCTTCCCTGTTTTGAATCTGAGTTGAGCTCTGTTTGCAGTGTTCCTTAAAGTCATGTCACAGGATTGGGAGCTCAGCTCAAGTTGACACTATGGAATCAACACAAAGTCTGTATTAAGGGTTTTCATCCACTGGGTTTGAAAACCATTCCTATTAGAAATGCCCCAGTGAAGACACTTTGAAAGCTCCCCTGATGCTGTATTAAAGTCAGGAACTTCCTCTTGATGCTCATGTTATGATTTTCTTTTCCTAACTCCATTTCATGAACTGTAGATATTTTGGAAGAAGTGAGTTACCTACTGCATGTCCTTACAGTCACATTAAAAAGAATTTGTAGTGCAGCCAATGTGTGTCTGCAGTAAGCCTGTGACACCTTAGGCCTGTAATACCTGCTTGTCTTGGTTTTAAGGACGGGTATCTGCCAATAAAGGCAAAAGCTTCTCTTTGAAATGGAGAATGTAAACCCCGTCCCTCCAAATTATTATAAATTTGAAATTAGGAGGCTCTCAGGCCAAGATATGGGGATTAGAAATAACAGTTCTTTACTGGGAAGATTAAAATAGAAATACAGTAATACAAAAAACAATCCCAACCCTGGCAGAGTCAGAATACAGCCTGACACCCCATCAGTCAGGGTCTTGGTAGCAGTCCAATCAAATGGTGGCTATAGTCCCTCTGCAGTGGCAGGTGTGGTTCAGCTGAAGCAGTGCTCCTGTAGAAGGGTGCAGCTTTCCTCCAAAAGTCCAGGGATTATATAGAAATGATGTAGATGGCGGCTTCTCCTCTGGAATCCAGTGGAAAGAAGGGTAACTTGCTGTCCAACAGCTCAGTTTTTATCTAGGTAGGAAAGGCTTGGTTCCTCCCCCTGGCTGGAGCATCTCTCAATGGGATGATGTAATTTTATCAGTCATACAATTGGACTTAATGGGCCAGCAGCAGATGGTATCTTCCTGGAGGGAGGGTGGGTTGTGAAAAAGATAAAGGTGCTTGCTCCATCTTGTCTTAAAGATGGCCCATTAGCAGATACTGTGTGCCATGGAGATAAGGAATCACTACCCCACGCGGTGTTAACAGATGGTGATAGAATACACATTGCTGGCCACATCAACCCAACACACTGCTCTGTCCTGAAACATTGGCAGGAGGTGGTAATTGTCTTTGTGGTACTGACTTTGCATATACACCTTGGTTTTGCAGGTAGGCTTGATTTTGAGAGAAGTATGTGGGACAAGGGTGCCTGACCCTATTTTGTCTTCTCAGTGTGTTAGCCCCTGAGTTGTCTTGGTTACACATCACTGTTGCTTGTTGCTGCTGATACTGAATTTTCTAGCCCGTTTCTTTAAATGGAAACAGGATCTTGTCTGGGTGCCTATATGGCTTTAGGGGTCATTCATTCATAAGTGGAGTTTGCCACTTGTTGAAATGCCTTTGTTGTGGGCTCTTGGTGCTGTATAGGACCATGCCTGCTTCCCTTTGGGCTCCATTCTCTTAGTTCACTGCCACTTTTGTTCAGCCTGGGCTGACCAGCGTTTCCTAGTCCTGTATGCTGGTGGGTTTGACACTGCCCACTGGTCAGTCACACTTGTTATGCATTTACATAACAAGTATATGTGTTCTTGTAATGGTTTACAAGTGGGAACAATCAGTTATTTTTAGACTTCAATATAAAATAATTGCACATTCATTTCCAATCCTGCCAGTAGCTCTGGTTGGCCTGGCACTGCTATCACTTGTCATAATGGGTCACTGGGCTATGGCCACAGGCCAGAGGCCACTGATAAGAATGAGGCCTGCAAGGGTTTGATGCTGCTCTCTTCTTGCCCACTCTGAAGCTGAAGGAGGGTGCTTAACAATATGATCTATACTTTTCCAGGTGCTGGCCTACTCCTGTGTATACAGCTACTATAACCAGGACACTGAGAGCATGGATATTGTGGAACAGCAAACTCAGAGCCTGGAGCTGCTCACTAATGCTCTGCAGATCCTTCTGGGTAAGTCCTGTAGCCTCTTGGGAATTGTGACTAGCATTTCCAGCTGTAGTCAAAGAGCAGCAGATCTGTAGTGGGGCAATAGCATATATACCAACACCCAGCTGGCCGCACCTCCCAGTCCATTTTTGCCTTCTTGATATCATTTCTGAGGAAGTCCACTGGAGCAGTTTGGCTGCCATTGGAGATTGATGCAGTAAAGAGCAACGTGTTCTGTTCTGAAAGAGGGATGCATGTGCACAGGAGATCTAAGCAGCTATGGCTGGCTTCACAATCAGAGCCAAGGACTTGGTCACTGCTCAAGAGTGTGTGATGCAGCATGACTTTCTTGGCCTTGAATTGCAGAGGAAACCCTGCTGCAGTACCAGGACTTGGCCACCTCTCTTCAGCTCCTGAAAGCAGAGCACTTCCGTGTGGGTTTGGAGTTGGTGCGGCAGATCAAGGAGCGTCTCTTTGCAATTCTCTGGCACTCCACACAGGTGAGGGCCACGTGGCTGCTTCTGGCTTGTCTTGCTCTGGTCTGATTTGATTGTGGGCAAACTAAAGGCCTTGATCAGCTGAGGGGATAGACTCAGGATTGTGTGTGTACAGGGTAGGGTAGGGTAGGGGTAGGGGTAGGGTGCAAACCCCCCAAATTACATACTGTTTCTCTGTCTCTTTTGGCTGTTCTTTCCTGCTAACAGGATTTCCATGTTGGGCTCCAGACTTCAGGAGATGCTGTCCAGAGAAAGTTGAAACTTTCAAATGTGCCTGCTTCAGCCCTTGCATGTACAGGGTGAGTTTTCTTAGTGGGGTAACGGGGAGGTGAGTGAGTACAGACAAAAGCAGATGAGCAGAGTTTTCTCCTGTGCTCACTGACATACAAAAGAGAATGACAAACACTGATTATTTGCATCCTGTTTTGTGGTTTGAGGTAGCAATTTAAGTGACATAGTGGTGTAGGGAAACCAGCAAAACCTCTCCTTGTATGCAGCTATGATCAAGAAAGCTCCATCACTGGCAGACTCAGTTAGGGAAGTTACTCTACCTAGACTCCCTTGAGTTTCTTAGGGTGGAGATGCTGAGACAATGATAGTGGGGTGTTGTGGGGCTAGGTGGTGGCTCGTGCTCACAGCAGAGGCTCTGCTCTTATGCTCTCCTTCTCAACAGGCAAAAACGTATCATCCTGTGTGACTCCCCCAACACAGATGAAGGTGACAAGGAGGTTGAAGATGAGGAATATGATCCACAGTGGCAGGAAGACTATGATGACGATGATGACCTTGATGAAGACAACTTCATGATTGATAATGATTCAGATTGTGATTCCTACTTTGATGATAATGATAGCTATCGTAGCTAACACTAGAAGTGTTCTGTCACCCAGCCTGCCACCTTGGACCTCTGTCTCTACTTTGTCTCAACCAATTTGTGTTAATGTTTTTCGTCAAAGGCAGGGAGGAGTGCTCAGATGGAACAAAACATTTCCTCTGGGAGGTTTCTTGCTCAGTAATTCTTGAATATGCAGGAATATGCTCTGGGCAGCTGGTCTGTGTTACTGTGGCCACCTTTCTCAGAAAGACATCTCCTTGCCTTTTTCCCTTGTCTCCAGTTCTGCCTGTAGGTATTGAATTGTGTTAGGAAGTCGCAGCCCACCTGCAGAGTGAGGACCACTTTCCACCTGTTAAATGGCTGCTCCTTGTCCTTGGTGTGTTCTCCCCAAGGGCTGGGCACAGGAGAGGGTGGCACATGTCCCAGCACAGCCCTGTCTAGCAGTGGCCACTGTCTGGAAATGCTGTAAAAAGACGCATTTACACTCAAGTTAAAGCCTCCCAGCTGGAGGTGGTGGGATGCTCTCCAGCCACAGATGGATGTGGTTCAGTTCCTCTGGTTGAGAGGGGCTGCATTTTTGCCCTTTGTTGGAGTTTTCTTCTCTGTTACAAAGCAGGAAGGGCTACTATGAGTGACACAAGTCTGCAGGATTGTTTATCAATATATGCACACACATATATTTTATATATGCAGAGGTTGTTCAGATAATACTGTATCTTTGCAAAAAAAGAATGAAAACCCTGAGGAACAAGGGTTGAAAAAAAGTTCAGTTTAAAAAACTAAACAGTTTTCTTCTAGCACTAGCTTTCTTCTTGTCTGTGGGGAACAGGGGAGTAGAGGGAGAGCAGGATATCCTCAAGTGAGGATTGTGATCTGGAGGTGCTTATCCCAGAAGTAATTTGTAAAATTAGTTGGGTTTGGAATCCTCAGGCAGGTGACACACTCTGCCCTGCAAAATTGCTTTTCCTTCCTGCGCACTTCAGGGAACAGTGAGAGGGTATGGGGAGGGCTGGGACAGAGGGCAAGGGACCAGGCCATGAAGAGTGCTGCGGCTGGTATATCTGAGTCCAAGGTGCAAGACAGGATGCCTGCATGTTCATGGAGGTGGTTAACATCTGGTGCCAAGCAAAAGGCATATGACAAACAAGGAACTCCTACACTGCCATGTCAAAATGGGTTCTTGGAGGACATTGAGCTGTTTTCCCGGGGCACCTTGATCAGTTGCAGGGAAGAGGGAAGGATGATGAATCTGGGCTGGAGTTGAGCCAAAATGGTATTTTGCTGCTTCTGAGTTCCTCCCAGCTTTTGCAGTGGGTTGACAGCTCCATCCCTGCAAGCCGCTCCCTTTTGCAAGGCACACGCAGACCTTGCTGGAAGCTCAGGGCTCTTGAAGGGGCTGCTGCAATTAGCAACGGGAGCCAACTGTGAATTATTGAAATTTTCACGTTGCTTAACCCCCGATCCCAAATGCCAGCAAGTGGCTGTGGAAGGACAGAAAAAGATTTCCATGGAAGAAGGGCGGCCAAAAGCTTGGCAAAGGATGAAAGAAACGCTCCAATGATGATGATGATAACAAGAAAAAGATTTATTTTTGACAGCAAGTGAACACCCGCCGCCCTCCAGCCGTCCATGTCTGGCAGGCCGGGCGGTGCCGATTCCAGGGCATGAGGTGCTGGTAGCCTGGGGAGAGAAACCAGAAAGCCACGGTCAGTCGCAGCGGGCTCCTGTCCCCCGTGTCCCACCACGGCCTGTGCGTGGGCCTGGCTGCTAGCTGTGCTCAGAGCCTAAACCTCCCGAGCCATGCTCTCATTTTTAGAGGAGAGCAGCATGGCAGGCCGTGCTGCACCTCTTCTGCTTAAGCACAACACAGCAACCTCCCCAGCAGCTGCAAGAGCGAGATTCTTGTGTGCCCGCTGCCCTCTGCCCCAAGCCCTTCTGCCACCTGTGCTGCGGAGCCGGGTACCCACCTCTGGAGACCTGCTGCCAGGAGAGGAGCTGATCCCACACGAGGTCCTCGTCCTTCCTGAAGGGGATGTCCCTGCACACCGTGGCCCCCCGGGGTAGCGCCTGCCCTGGACGGGCTCCGCGGACGCTGCCGTCGCTTCCCCACCCAGTCCAGACACTGGGTGCAATCTTCCTGGAAAAAACAAAGAACAATTGCATGAAAGTCAATTCCAAACAAGACCCGGAAACAAGAAAAAGCGCCAAAGGTTATCACCGTTTCACGGGCCTGCGGAGGGTCTGACCACTCCATGCGAGAATGAAACCTCTCCACGGGGAGAGGTGGGGAAAAACCCCACCTTTCCCGCCCGTAAGCCCATCCCTTCCTCAAGGGCCTGCAAAGCAGAGCAGCTGGGGCCTGGCTTCAGAACCCGTCCCCCTCGGCCGCTCCCCATCCACGCGGATGGATGCTTTTGTCAGGCTGGCTGCCCCCACCCCAGCCCGTGCCAGGCATGCTGGCAGAAGCTGTCAGCGAGGCCAGGAGCCGGCTCCTCTTCCACAACACCCGTCCCCTGTCCCGCCAAAAAGCAGCTGGACGGGCGGCGCAAAGATAAATATTCTCAATTGCTGCCGTGCGGGGAACCTGCGGCGCGTGGCCAGGCTGAGCCCTGCCGTGCCTGGAAGCACGAGCATCCCCCCGCCCCTGCGCCGGCTGGGGACTCATCTTGATTTCGTCGGGGTGCAGAGCGTGTCCTCCAGGAAGGGGCCGCAACCAAAGCCCATCGGCTTTGCCCCGCCAGCGGCCAGCTCGAGGCTGGCATTCTCCGGCTCCGCGTCGTGCTCCACAAGAACACGCCAGCTGTGCCTCGGCTTGCGGGGACATCACGATGCCATTGAGCTGCAGGGGGATGTTTCCCCTTTCCCAGTCCGGGGCAACTTCACCGCCCTGTGCCACGACTTCTCCAACAGGACGGGGAGCCCTGAGCCGCTCCCTCCACAACTCGCCGGGGACCCGCGGAAGCATCTCCTGGGCCGCGCTCTCTGCTCCGTGCCGCTGCCGCAGGGAAACGCTCTGGGCATTTCTTTGAGCGCCACAAAACGCGAGCAGCTGGTACTTGCTGGGCTCCTGGATCCTACTGTGCAGAGGGATGGATCTCTGCTGTCTCCTGGGCCAGGTGGGGCTTCTGCAGCCAGGAATGCTCTAGAAGGTCTTCCAGGCACGGCCTGTCTGCAGGGTCCATGGATAAACACCACCTGATGAGGTGCTGGCACTCTGCAGAGAGAAACCAGAAACCGCTGGTCAGCTCCTGACCATGCTCTCCCGCATTCCACAGTGCCCACGCCACACTAGGAGTGCTCGGAGCTGCACCCAAAGCCTCCCATCCATCATCCCTTTCGGAGGAGAGCAGCACAGAGGCACACGTGCTGTCTCCTCCCTGCTAAGCCCAGGAGATCAATCTCCTCCCTAGCTGCAAGAGCAGGATGCTCATGTGCCAGCTGCCCACTCCCAAAGCCCTTCTTGCTCCTGTGCCCTAAAGGCACATCCCCACCTTGAGACACCCGGGGTGGGAAGAAGAGCTGGCCCCGAACGATGTCCTCTCTGGTTCTGAACGGAAGGTGCCTGCACACCAGCTGATAGAGCAGGATGCCCAGGGACCAGATGGTGGCTGGCTGGCCGTGGTAGCAGCCAAAGAGGATCCACTCCGGCGGGTAGTACTGCCGTGTTCCTATGGGACATGGGCACAGCTCGTCAGGCCAGTGCTGCTCCCTCCCTCCCAGCCAGCTCCACAACAACAGCCAGCTCCTGCCCCGCCGAAAAGCAGCTTGGCTGCAACCGGCTGAAGGAGGATTCTCCTTCCCTCCCTCCCTCCCTCCCTCCCTCCCTCCCTCCCTCCCTGCCTCCCTCCCTCTGTCTTCCCCCTGTGCCAGCAAAGCGGAGAACCTCTGCTGCTCCTGCTGGGCCCTGGCTTTGGGCTCACCTGCCATCCAGGTGTAGAAGGTGTCCTGGAGGATAGTGCCGCAGCCGAAGTCGATGAGCTTCGCGTCGCCGGAGGCCAGGTCGACGAGGACGTTCTCGGGCTTGATGTCGCGGTGCAGGACGCCGCGGCTGGTGCAGTGCCGCACGGCCTGCAGCACCTGGCGGAACAGCCCCCGCGCCACGGCCTCTGGCAGGGACCCGCCCGCGTCCAGCAAGTGCCAGAGGTCCCGGCAGCGCTCCGGACGCTCCATGACCAGCGCGAAGCCGTCGGGCAGCTCGAACCAGTCCAGGAGCTGCACGACGCCGCGGAAGCCAGGGCACGACACCATCGAGAGCAGCACCAGCTCCAGGGGCACAAGGGCGCCGTCGTGCTGCGGGGGGACCGCGATGCCGTCAGCGGGGCCGATGCTGCGCCGCGCCTTCGGCACCCCCTGCCCGGCCCCTCCGCAGCTCGCCACGGCCCGGCCCGGGACGCTGCGCAGCCCCCGCTCCCTCCGCGCTCGCTCCCCTCGCAGCGTCCCGGCTGCCCCCAACCTTCCGGGCCTGGCCTTCGTCCCGCCCGGCACGCCCCGCCGGCTGCTCCCGCTGACCCCGCTCACTCACCAGCCGCGCCCACTCCCAGATGCGATCGCGGGGCACTCGCTTGATGGCCACCTGCAAGGCAAGGAGAGCGGCGGGCTCAGCTCGCCGCCCGCCGCCCGCCGCCCGCCGTCCCCCGAGCCGAGCGGGCCCCGTCTCTTACCGGGGCGCCGTCGGCGAGCCGGGTCCCGGCGTAAACGCTGCCGCAGCCGCCTCTTCCCAGCAGCGGACCCTCCCGTTCTCTGTTGAGACAGTTGCAGGCTGCCAAAAGACATGGTCTGCAACGTGGAACTTGGTGCCAAGTTTCTTTTTCTGCCAGAGGACGAGGAGAGGAGGTATCCCAGAATCACGGAGTCATGGCATGCTTTGGCGTGGAAGGGACCTGGAAGATCACGTCGTTGCAACCCCCGTGCTGTGGCTGGGACCCCTTGTACCAGAGCAACTTGTCCTGAGCTCCATCCAGCCTGGCCTCGTACACTGTCAGGGCTGGGGCATGCACAGCTTCTCTGGGCAACCTGTTCCAGGAAAGTCATTTTTTCTGAATCCCTCATCTAAACCTACTCTCTTTCAGTTTGGATCCATTCTCCCTTGTGCTCTTTCTGCCTGCCCTTGTACAAAGTCCCCGTCCAGCTTTCTCGTAGGCTGCCGTCAGGTACTGCAAGGCTGCAGCTGGGTCAAGCCTAAGCCCAAGTCTCTTTTGCAGGCTGAAGAAGGCCGGCTGTGCCAGGCTTTCCTTGCAGGAGAGCTGCTCCAGCCCCCGCAGCAGCTCGGTGTCCCTGCTGGGGCTCCTGCTCCAGCGCGTCGCTGTCCTTGCCGGCCGTGCAGGGGATCCCAGCAGGGCCGGACGCGGCCGTGCTGGTGCAGCGCCAGCGGCGTGCAGGAGACACGGCCCCGACAGCGGCCGCGGGAGCGGCACTTGGCGATCGGCCGCCCGCTTGGCAGAGAGCCGGGGCCTTTGTGCCTGCCCCTCTCCCCGCGCCTTTCCCCGCCGCTGGCCCGCTCGCTCGGGGGAAACGCAGCCTGTGCCGCCCCTCAGAGCCGGCGCTGCCCGCTGCCCCGGGGGCTCCCCGGCGCCATCTTGAGGGTCCCAGGCCGCGGCCTGCCCGTGCTCGGCCGAAGGCCGCGGAGCAGCAGATGAAAACAGCCAGGGCAGGGAAAGGGCCCTGCCACTGCAAGGCCAGTCTTTGGTCTACTGCATCGGTTTGCTTTCAGAGTCTGGACGAGATGATAAAATCACCAGGAAAACAGAAACGAACAAGTTCTGCTTTGGCAGTACCTCAAGGCTTTGAGGGACAGGGCTTGTACCTGGTGCTTACTCACTGACAGGGACGCACAGAAAGTGTTGAAATGGTAAAAATTGTCAGAACCCCTTAGTAATTGGTGGGAACACCTGAGGAAGTGGCTGCTAGCAGCTCCGAAAGACGGGGCTTTTGCTCCTGTGTTCTACCTGAGAGCTTCCTGGGCAGGAGCGATTCTTCTGACTGCATCAGCGTGGCCATGGCTAGAAAGGGCAGCGAGCAGATGGATTTAGCTCCTGCTGGCAGCCCCTGAAATGCCAGCTCTCCTTTGTGTGCGTGGGGATTGTGCTTCAGACTCTGCCCCTCGGGCAGCTGCTCCTCGGGCGCTGCTGGCACACGGGCACAGCCGTGCTGCAGCAGCTGTCCCGCACGCAGGGAGGGCACTTGGAGCCTTGGCGAGGCCACCGAGGACAGGAGCAGGGAACGGGTCCCCGATCTGCTGCAGTAGCCTGGAGTTGTGGGGGACCCTCCGGTCTCTTTGGCGGGTGGAGGAGCGGGACAAACGCAATCAAGATGAGACAGGGATCAAACAGCCCCACACCAGGCAGCGTTTTCTCCTACCAGAGCTCCTCTGAGTTTAGTGAGCCAGTGAAGCCTGTGGAGCACATGAGACCCAGAAGTGAGGGAAGGGCTGGCTGGGAAGGGTCAGATAAAGCCCATGTGGGCATTTCTCTTTCCGAGGGGCTCCTGGGGAGACAAAGGAGAAAAGAAGGATGTCCCATCTCGCGACATCTCCTTTCTTCTTTCAGTAGGAATCACTGCATACAAGAGTGGACTTGATCCCTATGAGGCCAGGGAGCACCAAGAACTTGAACCTTGCTGGAGTCCAACCCTGCCTGCCTATCTTGGAGTAGAGGGAAAACATGAAGAATCTGGGCAGGCCTTGAGCCAAATTGGCATTTTGCCACTTCTGAGTTCCTCCCAGTTTTTGCAGTGGGTTGACAGCTCCATCCCTGCAAGCCGCTCCCTTTTGCAAGGCACACGCAGACCTTGCTGGAAGCTCAGGGTTCTTGAAGGGGCTGCTGCAATTGGCAAGGGTAGCCATTGTGGAATTTTTCACGTTGCTTAACCCCCCCCCATATCCCAAATGCCACCAAGTGGCTGTGGAAGGACAGAAAAAGATTTCCGTGAAGAAGGGCGGCCAAAAGCTTGGCAAAGGATGAAAGAAACGCTCCAATGATGATGATGATAACAAGAAAAAGATTTATTTTTGACAGCAAGTGAACACCCGCCGCCCTCCAGCCGTCCATGTCTGGCAGGCCGGGCGGTGCCGATTCCAGGGCATGAGGTGCTGGTAGCCTGGGGAGAGAAACCAGAAAGCCACGGTCAGTCGCAGCGGGCTCCTGTCCCCCGTGTCCCACCACGGCCTGTGCGTGGGCCTGGCTGCTAGCTGTGCTCAGAGCCTAAACCTCCCGAGCCATGCTCTCATTTTTAGAGGAGAGCAGCATGGCAGGCCGTGCTGCACCTCTTCTGCTTAAGCACAACACAGCAACCTCCCCAGCAGCTGCAAGAGCGAGATTCTTGTGTGCCCGCTGCCCTCTGCCCCAAGCCCTTCTGCCACCTGTGCTGCGGAGCTGGGTACCCACCTCTGGAGACCTGCTGCCAGGAGAGGAGCTGATCCCACACGAGGTCCTCGTCCTTCCTGAAGGGGATGTCCCTGCACACCGTGGCCCCCCGGGGTAGCGCCTGCCCTGGACGGGCTCCGCGGGCGCTGCCGTCGCTTCCCCACCCAGTCCAGACACTGGGTGCAATCTTCCTGGAAAAAACAAAGAACAATTGCATGAAAGTCAATTCCAAACAAGACCCAGAAACAAGAAAAAGCGCCAAAGGTTATCACCGTTTCACGGGCCTGCGGAGGGTCTGACCACTCCATGCGAGAATGAAACCTCTCCACGGGGAGAGGTGGGGAAAAACCCCACCTTTCCCGCCCGTAAGCCCATCCCTTCCTCAAGGGCCTGCAAAGCAGAGCAGCTGGGGCCTGGCTTCAGAACCCGTCCCCCTCGGCCGCTCCCCATCCACGCGGATGGATGCTTTTGTCAGGCTGGCTGCCCCCACCCCAGCCCGTGCCAGGCATGCTGGCAGAAGCTGTCAGCGAGGCCAGGAGCCAGCTCCTCTTCCACAACACCCGTCCCCTGTCCCGCCAAAAAGCAGCTGGACGGGCGGCGCAAAGATAAATATTCTCAATTGCTGCCGTGCGGGGAACCTGCGGCGCGTGGCCAGGCTGAGCCCTGCCGTGCCTGGAAGCACGAGCATCCCCCCGCCCCTGCGCCGGCTGGGGACTCATCTTGACCCGCGGAAGCATCTCCTGGGCCGCGCTCTCTGCTCCGTGCCGCTGCCGCAGGGAAACGCTCTGGGCATTTCTTTGAGCGCCACAAAACGCGAGCAGCTGGTACTTGCTGGGCTCCTGGATCCTACTGTGCAGAGGGATGGATCTCTGCTGTCTCCTGGGCCAGGTGGGGCTTCTGCAGCCAGGAATGCTCTAGAAGGTCTTCCAGGCGGCCTGTCTGCAGGGTCCATGGATAAACACCACCTGATGAGGTGCTGGCACTCTGCAGAGAGGAAACCCCAGAAACCGCTGGTCAGCTCCTGACCATGCTCCTGATTCACAGTGCCCACGCCACACTAGGAGTGTGGGAGCTGCACCCCCAAAGCCTCCCATCCATCATCCCTTTCGGAGGCAGCACAGAGGCACACGTGCTGTCTCCTCCCTGCTAAGGAGATCAATCTCCTCCCTAGCTGCAAGAGCAGGATGCTCATGTGCCAGCTGCCCACTCCCAAGCCCTTCTTGCTCCTGTGCCTAAAGGCACATCCCACCTTGAGACACCTGGGGTGGGAAGAAGAGCTGGCCCGAACGATGTCCTCTCTGGTTCTGAATGGAAGGTGCCTGCACACCAGCTGATAGAGCAGGATGCCCAGGGACCAGATGGTGGCTGGCTGGCCGTGGTAGCAGCCAAAGAGGATCCTGTTATAAATGAGCACAAACGGGCCAATATAAAGCCAATTATGTAGCCAATTTATTATTACAGAAAAGAGTAAGCAAAGATGCAGCGCTGGGCGACGAGGGGGGGGCAGGGTCTTCCCCAGATCCTCCGCCGCGCGCCCAACGTCTTGTGGTCTCCTTTTTAGGGTCTCCGCTTCTCTGCCAAATCATCCTTCCGGCCACTTTGCGCTTGGTCTTGTGGTCTCCTTTTTAGGGTCTCCGCTTCTCTGCCAAATCATCCTTCCGGCCACTTTGCGCTTGCTCCGTCAGTTGATAGGGGTCTTTTCCTGTCTCCTGGTGGTTTTTGATGAGGGTTCGCCGTGGTTTTCCTTCCTGGACCTAGTGCAGTAATTATCTACAAACATTTGTGAACATGCAAAGCTAACGGGTCGTCCTGCCCTTGCCGTCTCGCCAGCAGGCGAGATAATTTACAGCCTGTTCCCCTTTCAAGGTCTGTTAGATAAGTGAGGCAAAAGGCTTATCCAAACAAAGTAGGACACTAGGGCAGTTAACTGTCTCACTGCCAGACACTAGACAGTGAACAAAAGGTCACTTATTTCATCACAATTCCCCCCCTTTTTTTTTTTTTTAACCCTTTTGTTCACTGTACCTTGCCCAGTTCTTTTCTGCTGAGTTCCAAATAGTCTTCCATTTCCCCCATTTAGCGACTCATACTTTGCTCTAACAAGCATTAAATGAGCAGCTTCTAATCTCCTCTTGACTATACTGATAAGTTTGTTAAAAATACAGGGTCCAAAGGTCAGTATTAAAACAAGCAGAATTATTGGTCCCGCTTATTGTGGACAAAAGGGTCGTTAACCAGGGGGATTTACTGAACCAAGATTCATACCAGTTTTGTTGTGCTTCTCTTTTCTTGTTTTCTCTTTTCTAGTCCTTCTTGTAATTTTGCCATGGTCTCCCTTATAACTCCACTCCGGTTAGCGTACACACAGCATTCTTCTCTAAGTGCAGCACATAAACCTCCTTGTTGTAAAGCAGTAAATTTAGTCCCCTTCTATTTTGCAAGGTCACTTCAGCTAGCGAATCTAGGGAGTCTGTGAGATCTTTTATGGATTTATCAATTCTCCTTAGATCTTCGTCTACTGACACCTGAGCTCTTTGAATCCCGCTTGTTGATTTACTAAGGACGCTACCCGTTCCCACTCCAGCCGCTCCTATACCTAGTAATACAGCCACTGTTAATGCTGTGAAGGGCTCTCGTTTCACTAAATGGGGTTTCTCTAGAGTTTGGTATTGAGCATACACATATTCTTGGGATGGTAGGTAATTCGGGAACTATTAGGACTTGTATGCAAAACTCATAGGTTTCATTAAAGGCTTTTGTAAAGATGCACGGGGTTACCTAAAGTGTTACAGACCCATTTTGAATTTACAGCCGGAAGGAGCCACGCGGCCGGCTCCTTTGGATCTGATACAGACATTTTTACCTGGCATAGGTGGTTCTTGTCTCTAGGTACATTTCCCCACATCTCCCCTTTCCACTCACTTGAGCCATTGATATTCTCTGGACACTACCTTGTTCCTTTTCCCACAAACACTCCCTCGGGTTTGTTCCGTTAACTCGTCTTGACTCAGTGACGGATCCTATAGCTTCATAAAAGGGTGGTTTCACTATGTAACACAGCCAGCATTCTTGGTTAAATTAGGGTAGGTCTGGTTTAGTGCCTTATAAGTTGCTTGCATCACCCTCCAAAGTGTATTATATTCTTTGGTGGGCAAGAGCCAACCTCTAGATTCATTTTTGGCTTCCGATCTCGTTTCTCTCTCGGGAAATATCTGCAATATTTCTTTCGCCCCCGCCCCAATAACTGGGTTAGGTCCCACGATTGGATCATGTGGTACAGGCTCTTTTTATTTGAATCATATTGCCTCTATCTTTCCCTGGTTCCCAGAGACGGATCCCCCATGTTTTCCCTAATAACCATTCGGCTTTTTCTGGCTGGGAGACATTAAGATATACAAAGAGCAGGTTCCTCTGGATAACATTTCTCCTGAGGGTCCCCTCCAGGGTTTGACACAGCCTGCGGTCCAAATTCTGCCTTCAAAAGGGTCTCCCTCTCGTCCTCAGTCAGAGGCAATGGTTTCCACAGCCCCAATATCCACAAAAGTACTCCCTAGGTAATTACAATACGACTTTCCTGGGTTTGATACCGGACACATGTAAATCTGTCAAATTCACTGCTTTCCGTAGTATGTTAGCTAGGTTACATGGTCCCACTATGGAAACTCGGTGCTCTACAGCAACAACTGTTTGTATTGGACTAGAGGCATCCCATCTAGTGAGGGCCATTTGAAGGGCTCATGGCTTTCTTGTGTTCCCTTTACCAGTCCCGTCATCATTATTATTATTATGTACACTATTAGAGTTGGGTGACACCCAATGCCAGAGCAGTAAATAGATTGGTTCTTTCCCTAACCCCTTAATGCTATCACCTTCAAGCCTCCGGTTATCGAGAGTTGTAAGCACCTTCACTACCTTCACTGTTATTTCTGTGTGAGATTCCTTCCCCACTCCTTACCTCTGCCTCGCTCGCCAGCTAGGTTGCTGCTAGCTGGAGGTGTGTACCATCTTCCACGGCAGCAAGGATATTCTTCAGGGTGGAACTCACTCCTCTTTTCCACTTCTTTTTGGAATGCCAATTTTGTCCTTTAATGGTGAATATCACACCTGAGTCTTTTTACTTGCTTACGACACTTGACTGACACGATGTCTGTATTTAAGCGGTCCGGGAGGTTCGTTGGGGTGATAGCAATATAAATCGAGTTTATCCCCTTGGAATATATTTGCCACCAGAGCGGGGATCCCACTTTCAGCTCTCGAGTTGCTACTTTTGCAAGCAAAGGCCAAAGCAGTCAACTCACGCTGCTCCTCCCAGCAGAGGCTGACATACACTTTTAGGAGCCCTCCCTTTCTGGCAGTGGACCCACCACAACTCATACAATTTTACAACAGAAGCATACAAGCGGATAACAGTTGCAATCTAGCCAACTACGCTGCTCTAATATCGTTATGCTTCGTTTTTTCTCCATTATATAATTGATCATTATCGTTAATCTCACAGGTCTGTAATATGGCTGCTGAGTAAGTTCCTCTAAATACCCACAGTATCCTGGTGACTCCAGAAGTTCCAGTTAACTCTTTCTGTAGTAACCAATTATCCCCCCACCCAAATGTCCCCCGCATTCATGTACTCTCCTGGGTATCAAGATGAGGTTCTTTTTAAAATGAGCCTTAAGTCCCGGCTGTTCCTTTTATTTCTTAGTGGGTGTTATTTTCTCGGAGAATCCGGATGGATCTACTGGTGCTTTTATTCGGCTGGCATGAGTCCACCCCTTCTGCTGTGCCATGCCGCAGTGTCTGTTGTAAGTAACACCAGATATGGTCCTTCCCGCCCGGTGTTAGAGCTTTCTTTCCAACTCCGGATCAGAACCCAATCTCCCGGTTGTACCTGATGTAACACAAGATCTAGAGGTGGTCTCTGAGCCCACATTCCTTTTCCCATAGCTGTTTTAAACTTCATTAGAGTTATTAAATATTTGTTGAGATACTGATCACTAATGTTGGGGTTAGTCTGAACCTTCTCTAAGTTATACGGCATTCCATATAGCATTTCAAATGGGACAACCCCACATCTGCCCATGGCTGAGTCCTAATATTTAATAAGGCTAAGGGAATGCATTTTACCACTTAATTGTCTCTCTAATACCCAATTTAGTCAATTGTTTTTCTTTATTTCCCCGTTCATTCTTCTACCCTTTGAGCTTTGTGAGTGGTAGGAGTATGTTTCTCCCAATTTATTCCTAGCGCTTTGGCTAATTCTTGTGTTACTTTTGATGTGAAATGCGGGCCTTTATCTGAATCAATAGTCTCAGGCACCCCGTACCTGGGCACTATTTCTTCAGGCAAAGTCTTTACCACTGTTTGGGCTGTTTCCTGACCGTCGGAAACGACTTCTACATAATGGTAAAAGATGATCTACTATTACTAAAGATATCTAATCTGCCCTACTTTGGGTAGCTCTGTAAGAATCTATTTGCAGATTTGCAAGCGGTCTTTTTGCTAATGGCCGCCCCCAGAGTAATTTTCTTAGGTTGCTACGATTGACTCTTGTAGGCAGGTGGGACAGTTCTTGGTGACATGCTTAACCATATCTCGTTGTCCAATGCTCATAAATTTAGTATGAAATGGTCGACTAACCCTTGAGTCCCCCAGTGTGTGTCCCCTGATGTAACATACAGCATTCGCTGGGCTACTGCCTTGGGCAATACTTCTCGCCCGTCTCCTGTCATCCCACCTCCCCCTATCTTCTTTATTCCCATTTTCCTCAATTTTTCTTTTTCTTCATCAGTAAATATAAGTTTCACATCTTCCTTCTCTAGTATTTTCCAATATATGGCTTCTCCTTTAAAACCATCTCCCTTACTGCCCTTGCCTCTTGATCAGCTGACGTTATTTCCCCCTGCTCTAAAGTCCATTCCCCGGCCGATGTCCCTTTAAGTGCCACTACTGTTTTATCTTCTTTGGTCCTCTTAGGGCTTGTAATACTTCTACTATAAGCTTTGATGGACTAACCCCTTCCTGTGAATTTTTAGCCCTCTTTCTTCCTGTTCCCAAAAGTATGCACTACCCCAAATCCATACTTGGAATGGTATATATCGTCCCCTCCTTTCCCCCTAGGAGTGTCAAGGCCAGTATAGCATACAGTTCACACGCTTGGGCTGACCATGACCTGTCTAAGGCTCGATTCTATTACCCGTAAATCAGGTCCTCCTATAATAGCATAACAGATTTTCTTTTTTTCCCCTTATCTCTGGAGGATCCATCCACAAATAGTTTTTCCCCTTCATCTAATTCTTCTTCCTCTAAATCAGGCTAATCTTCATTTGTTCTTCTATAGTAGCTAAACAATCATAGGTTAGGGTTCTTGTTCTATTTTCCATACAGGAAGCAGCTGGATTTTGTAGAGTGGTGGTTTCTAGGGCAAATCTGGTGCTTCTAGTAGAATCCTTCATATTTCAGGAGTCTGGCATCAGATATCCATTTATCTGCTTTTTGTTGCATTACACCCCAGATAATATGGGGAGACAGTACCTTTAGGCTGCTATTAAAGGTAATTTTCTAACTTCGACTAACAATGCACATCCTGCTAACATCTGCAAACATGTGGGCCAGCCTCTGCCACAGGGTCTGGATTTTTGATAAATATGCCACAGGTTTCTTTTCCTGCCCAATCCTGGGTAAGCACTCCAAATGCAATTCCTTCTTCTATGTTCTGGAACAAAAAGAATGGCCTCTTTAAATCTGGGGAGACTCAGAACAGGAGCATGAACTAAACTCTCCTTTAATTCCTCCAGTTTATCTCTGTGTCCTCTTGGGTCCCACTTCATTAATCCTTCTTGTGCAGCTTTTGATATAAAATCTAGCTACTACTGTTTTCAATCATTGTCTACAATATCCCGTGAGGCCTAGATTTGTGAATCTGTCTTTATTCTTTGGTATTGGTAGTGATAAGATGCTTGAATCTCGGTCTATCCTTCTCACCTCTTTCAAATAATGCCTAGGTATTTTACTTCTTCACAATGCAATGGCCTTGAAAAGCTAGCAATTTGTTCTCCTACTCTTTCCGCTACAAATCAAATTGTCTTTTTTTTTTGATTCAGAACCATTCCTCATTGCTTCCTATGTCACTCAAGCAATATATAGTTAAAAAGCTTCGCATACACGTACTAAATCATGGCTGTTTCAGCAGCGTGTGGTTCTACTGGCTTGTCTTTATTCTTCATGCACATTCCCCTTTCTGGGAGGATCGGTATTGTAGTGACATGCAAGGTTCTAACAACCCGGCTCAGTAGCCTGTCTACTTGGGCATTAACCCTTTCCTTCCCTCTAGGGATATGGATACTGCTTTATTCTTAAAGGATTTCTAGGGGTTTTTATTTTAACCTTAAAGGAAATCTTTGTACACACTTTCCCGGTTATACCACACTCGTTTTATTTCCTTCCATCTTCTTGCCTCAAGGGCAGTCTAATTCTTATTCCTTTTTCCATTACCTCTATTTGGATTTAATCTATAATCATATCTCTGCCAATAAATTGTAATCTGATCTGGGACTAACAAAAGTCCCTACCCTATTTTAGATTCTGATTCCACCATCACCTCCTTATATTTCATCAAAGGTTCTCCATTTTTCCCCAACTACTGTGGCAGTGTCCTAGACAGGAGCACAAACCCGGTAAGGACTGGGCGTTGATCTTTCTGCACCAGACGACCAGGAAGATAATTTCCTGGGCCCTGGGGGCCACTTTTAACTTTATCAAGGCTCCTTTTGATGTTTCCAGGTCCCTAAGATAGGCCCTGACCCCTTAGTCCTCCTTAAACCCCCTTCTCGTCTCTAATCCGAACGCGACATTCCCTCTTGGAAATGTCCCTTCTTTTCCCCAGTAAAAGCACACTTTCAAATCCTGCCTCTCACCAGGGCCCGAACCAGCGACTTCCGCCAAACTGCTTCGGTCCCCTTTTTCCCCCTCCCTGCTTTCTCGCAACAGCCACCATCAGTCTGACTTTCGTTTATGACTTTCCCCTTCCCTTCGCACATAAACTTTCTGTGCTTCCCTTAATAGTTCATCTAGTCCCTGTCTTGCCAATCCTCTAACTTTTGTATCTTTTTTCCTAATGTCCTCCCAAGATTTTAAACAAAATGCCTTTTATACTGCCTGCCCCATTTGATCATCTGGATTTTTCCCGAATAAAGTTGAAAATTTTTCCGTAGCCTCTCTAACCATTCTGTGGGGTCTATCTTTTTTTTTGTCTTTCATAAAAGGCCCTTTTTGAGGTTTTTCCTCAGCGGGACTGACCTCTAATCCCTGCCTTATTGTCCTAAGGTCTTGCATATGGACTCCTATGGGCTGGATTTTGATGGTCCCAATTGGGTTCTGCAAAAGCCACTTGATTCTCGCTGGTCCTTTTTATTTTTGCTGTCGTCCCAAATCGCTGCCTTCCCTCCTGATCATATTCTCTTCGGCCGTGAACAAGATGTTTACTATGGACTGTAATTCTTCCCAAGTATACATGCTCGGCCCTGGGGAAATTTATCTACTCTCTCTGCCACCCCCCGTGGATCTTCTAATAGATGTCCCATCTCTTCTTAAAATCCCTAACATCCCCCGAACTGAAAGGGACTGATACAAACCCTATACCTGGCTGGGGCCCCCCCCCGGTATTTCCCCAGTGGGTATAATCCTTCCCGGGCTCTACTGGGTAACGGCCCATGTTTTGACTGGTCAGAATCCGAATCCTCCAGGAGGTGCCCTGGGGTCTTCTGTTCCCGGTACTTGAGGTGGGGTATATACAGGGGGAACTATCAAAGTTTCCTCTATGGCTTCCCTTTTTCTTATTCTTATTTTCCCTTGATTTTTCTGTTTAAATTTTAAAAATAAATACCTCCCCGTTCTACCAAATTTTGCATAGTCACTTTCCTCTGCACAAAGGGTTTCTTAGTTTCACCCAAATATTAGTTTTGTTTCCCAATCCTCTGAGGACCATTAGGCCAAAAAACATTCTTGAATTTCCTTCCCACCCCATACTTCCACACAGTAGTGTTCATTTTAGCTTTGTCTTTCCTGTGTGCCTAAAAATGTTTAATTATCTAACAGAAATCCTAAGGGGCTTTTTCTAGGTTAGTGGGGCCTAATGCTCCGGGCTTACTCTTCCCCCGTCCCATTCTTCCAGTGCCTTCAATCACACAATCAACTTCTTCCCCTGGTTCGTGGCCCAAGCCCTCGCGGGGCTATGGGAATCGACACTGAGGTCCGCTCCGCTTGGGGGGTCTGGCTGCCCGCCCCTCTCTCCACACCCCCAAAGTGCACTCCGGATCCCAACCCCGCCCAGGTTCCGTAATCTCCCGTCCCGCGCGTCTCGTCGGACTTTTTACAAATTTAAAGGGTATTGGGCCTGAACCTCCTTTGCTTTCCTCTTTTCCCCCACTTTGGTTGTCGTGGGGCAGGATGAAATCAAGTCCGGGGCCACGGGTGGGGGCGCCCCCTTTAGGGCAAGGAATTTTCCCAAATCGATCCAGTCCCGGACCAGTTGTTATAAATAAACGGGCCTTAAAGCCAATTATGTAGCAATTTATTATTACGAAAGAGTAGAAAGATGCAGGCTGGGCGGGGGAAAAGGGTCTTCCCAATCCTCCTTCCCCCAACGTTTTGGTCTCCTTTTTAGGGTCTCCCTCTCCTCATCCTTCCGCCACTTTGCCTCCGTCAGTTGCTAGGGTCTTTTCCTCTCCTGGTGGTTTTGATGAGGTTCATGGTCTTTTTCTTGAACCTAGTGCCGTAATTATCTACAGCATTTGTGAACATGCAAAGCTACGGTTATCCTGCCCTTGTGCTGCCAGCAAGGGGATAATTACAACCACTTCCTTTCAAGGTCTTTTAGATAAGTGAGGCAAAACTATCCAAACAAAGTAGGACACTAGGGCAGTTAACTGTCTCACTCAGACACTAAGCAGGCAAAGGTCCTCTTTTTTCACCTATTCCCTCCTCAATGGTAATAGACAGTGAACAAAAGGGCCTTGTTTATCCAATGTGACCTTTTTTAAAAACCCAAACTTCGATGGTATATATTTAACTCTGAATAACTTCTAAAATTCCTAATGACAGGCCCCTCTTCTTAAATCATACTTTTTCATCATTCATTTAATTTTTGCAGAATCTGCTAGGAAAAATAAATACCTCAATTATCTTTGTATCTTTCTCCTCCCATTTAAAATTTTGTAAGCTAACAAAATTTTCTTGATTGCTTGTTTTTCCCAACAATATTATTGGTCATTACTAAATTTTAAGTATTCACCTGTGTAGATTTAGGTTACTGAACGAAATAAAACAAATGATAATTTTTTTTAAGATGCCACTCTTGCACAGAAAAACATATTCAGAAACTGCTGCTCATCTTTGTGTTTTTTTCAA